>JAQGAV010000623.1:0-29600 GCA_034691345.1 Phasmarhabditis papillosa
CGGAATTCGGATGACTATAACTCCGCTTAGGATGAATATTTTCGAACCAAATTTTCCGAATCCTATGTCTGCCCTAGATTCTACCCCTATGCCAAATTTCAGTCCAATCGGTTCAGAAAGAAAAAAAACGTCCGGAACTGCTACAGACTGACTGACGGAGACCATTGCACTTTAAATATATAGATATGCCGCGAGCAGTAGACGAACTTTTTCTCGATTAAATCGAACATTTTAGTTAGTTTTTATAGCTGTTTAAAAGTTTTATTTTATAAATGTTAGATCAGTGTCATTGTTCTTTTTCTTTTCTTTTGCTTCTTTTGTTTTTGCTCAATGTTCATCAGATATTGATATTTTTCTGTTTATCTAAAGTAACTGTTGCCATTCATAAATAAAATTTAGAACAATGGAGTACATAATTGGCTATATAGAGCATAGCAATAACTTTATAAGCTCTTTATATATGTTCTGTAGAACCCATTTAAGGGTTAACATTTATTTATAAACTGTAAATTGTATTGAACTTTTAGTATACTCATAACATCCATATTACCTTTAACTATCACTATAAAAACTAAAACTAACAATATTTGCATTCGCTATCCCAAAACGGCGCTGCTATCACTTTTTATTGGTAGTGCGCCCCTTTACTAAAATTGGCGCCAAAACGCACACATTTGAAAATTCAGCCCCCTAAACAACGCAAATAATGTCTACCTACTTTCACCCTAAATTTCACTATCCTTACAATCGAAATTTGGCTTTTGAAGCTTTTTAATAACAACAAACAGTTTTTGTAATTTACCTCGCAAAAGGTTTCAGATTGGATGAATTTAACTTTTTTTAGGCAAAATTTTGTATTGAATTTTAATGAGACTAAGAAATTTTTTTTGTTGAAAATTGACTTTTGACAATACTTGATCGGACATGCGGTTTCTGCTGAATACTCAACGTCCCAACCTCACTTTTTCATTGGTATTATTGTAATTTTATCGATTCATAACTGGGTTATCTAAAAATGTTTCATAAAATTAGTTAAGCTTGATCGAAAGTTTAAAGATTTTCCTCTACTAGACTGCTACGGTGACCTTCATCTCACTTTCCTCATCAAAACAATTATAAAATAATATAAGTTTTTAGAAAGAGTTTTCTTGTCTTCCAACCAAATGCAACCTTTACTACCAATTACAAATGTTGCAATAATATATCTTGCCTCTTATTTTTGCTCTACATTTTCATTGTCCTTGACTGTGTTGATGTGGTCAATCTCAGCGTTCGCTCGGTCACCCCCGTCCATTTCGAATTCGTATATGTCCACCACCCAATACAACCTTTACAGGACGTTTTTAATCTCTATCCAACAACTAATACGATGACATCGACGATGCAAGTCTTGTAAAACATTTCATTTCGTCAAAACTATCAATACATCCATCTTTCATTCTTTCTGTAATGATGTATACGATTTTGGTTTGATTTATTTGCTGGTTTTGTTGGCTACGATTGACAATATGCGGGTTTAATGTTTAAAATGATTACACAAAGACGACTGTAATTAGACAACTCTAAAGGTAGAATTATCTATGTAGAACATTTATTAGTTTATTAGTTAAAGCAAGCAATATTTCTATACAATACAATATAATAAGTTTAAAACATGTTGCAACATTATTAGAGGTTTTACACACAAGTCTCATCTAAACTAGAAACAGAACACCGCCTCTACTTTTAAATGTTTTATCTAATAGCTGTCTTTTTTGTCTCATTTTCTCAGTTGCTTTTTCTTCCAATTCGTAGCTCCAACTGCCTAATCAATGTCTCTATGCGTGTGTGGTGGAGCACATCTTTTTATTGCGGAGCAATGAGCCCACTGTGATGGTCCCTAGCCAGTTCCCCTTTGTTTTAGTCTTATTTTCCAATTTTCGGGTTATCAATCATTTAAAACATTTGTTATCCTGAATGTTTCCTGAATTCAAAAGTATGTTTTTCAATTGTTTAGAACTATTGAGTGTTTGAGTATATCTTTTGTATAGTCTGCTCTGTGATTACTTCTAAAGCTGCATCCTAGTTAAAAGACTCTACTATGGGCATTATTTCCTTAAATGACTCTTAATTTTATGTCTAATCTTTAGCAATCCGGCATTTTACAACTATTTACAGTTTCACAAATGCTAGCTAATAACACTTTGCAATTTAAGTTTAAAAGACTTATGATAAACTTATGAACTGGAGCTAAAACTGTTAGATTTAAACCTGTATTTTTGCTCTTCCACAAATTGAACCACTTTTATAAAACATTTGCGTTTTGTTTTTGTCTCTAACACTCGAATATATTGGTTACCTGTTATATTTAAGTCTCTCTTACTACATCAGGTCAAAATTTAATAAAGTGCTCATATCCAATTACTTACATTGTTGTGAATCATTGCTTTAGAAAATAATGCTATTCCTTTACAAACAGATAAACATGTACTTTTTAGGCACCATGCCGATGCCACCACCGACACTACCGCGCAGAAATGAGAAGCGTGAAGGTGAGTCTAGCAAAAATAATACCAGTTTCCGTTCTCAATCACAACAGCTCTCAATCTCGTTCATAGTTGAAAATGGACCGGTTCGGGCTTTCAAGTGTGCAATATTTTTAAAATGAGGTGTTCTTTGGTACTATCTTGAAACGGAGTTCTTTAAATATTGTTCCCACCCGGTCCGGCCCGAACCCCTTGTTTTACCCGGTCTTAGTTTTCTGCATCCCCCGAATTTGTGTGCAGTCCCTATCTGTCTAGGTCTACCACCCTTACCTTTAAACCACCGAGAACGACGTGCAAGTACAGGTAATACTAAGGTTTATTGGGTTTTTTTTAAGGTTAAGGCCTCAAATAACCTGGCATTTATTTAATTTAATGATTAACACTCTCTATAAATACAGGTTATATGATGCTGAATTGATAAAATAATAGATCCAATTACCGCTAGATTTAAATGTTTCATTTTTATTTTCCTTAACTATAAAGTTACTTACTCTCCACGCAATGCTTGCTATATCGCACCGACGTTCATACAGACTACAGAACTTTTAAATTTATAAAATGTATAAATGAAAAAAGATAAAAAATGTACAGAACTTTTTTTATCTTTTCTACAATTTTATGTAATGTGTTATATTTCTGTCCACGTGTTTTACTTTGTATTGTCCGTTTTATCCACATTTTGCAAAGTTAGCTAAATAATAAAAGTACTATGAAACATTTGAAATACTAATATATTTTAGGAACTGCAGCGGGAGCCGTGTGTTCAGAAGAGATCCGTGACGCCTTTCCCAATGTACCCAAGATCAGCGTTAGTTGTAAAACATTTAATTTTTTTTTAAAGCATATTTTTAGATAATTGATAGCAGAAACCTAAATGAACAATTGAATGCAATTACAGTAACGCTAACAAATTCAGCTGTGGATTGGAGTAAAAGGAATAATGCGGTATGCTAGAATACATGTTTAAATACAACTTGCATTCTACATTACAAAATCTATTTAAACATATACTTTTAGCTTAAACTAATCCGTAGTGTCTGTATCGCCGTGAAGGATACTCCGCTAGAGGCAGAGTTGGTGCATCGACTTAACCAAATGGAGGAGCCCCTTATAGCCTCAATGAAGGACTTACGATCGCAAGTCTGTAAGGAAGCTGCGATTAGTGTTTGGTTAGTAAACATTTTAATAGTTGAGATACTATATAATGCAGAGAATTGTAATATATCGACAAAGGATTTGTCTTTATTCTGAGAAGAGAGTCAATAGTTTACTGAAATAACACTTAAAATTCATTCTTTTAATTTCAGCTACCTAGCTGTTGAATACGGAACAGAACTGCTTAAAGTCTTTGAGGCTCTTCTTCCATGTTGCATTGCATTAGTACCGAATTCAGCAAAGGTTATGGCTACATCTGGATCGCAAGCCTGTGATTACATAATAGAGGTACATCAGCATTAGTAACTAACTTTATATTGATACTTTTGCAGTATGTGGAGTCTCCAAAGCTAATCACTACAGTTGTTTCTTCTATATCTAGCAAATCTAAGGAGATTAGAAGGTATATTTAGTTTTATATTTAAGTTATCTGTCCTATCCGCAGAGAATAACGTCAAGTGAATAGATTACTACTTATCCGAAACATTCATATTATTTTTGTTTCATATTTTTCTTGCGAAAACTAGTTTTTGTAGAACAGTGTAGCAATTTGCTATAGCAAATAAGAATTACAATATATTTGAAGTTCTGCTTTTTAGACAAGTGCAAGCAATGGTATTAGGAATGCTTACAAAATGGAATACAGCAACATTTGAAAAGAATATCAAGAGCATTTCAGAAGTAGTTAAGGTAACATATAATAGAGGTTTCCGAATGTAAATCTTCTATTGTAGGCTGGAATTAACGACGCTGATCCTGGAGCAAGACAATTTGCAAGAAGTAGCTACCAACAGTTGGAATTGAACTTCTCTCAAGTGGCACAGTCTCTTTACAAGGTTCGTGGATAATTTTTCTTTTTTAAATAAAAAGCGTAAAAATCTTGATGTAAGGAACTATCATGATGATTAGTGAACGTTTTCTTTCAGTCCTTGGATCCCGCAAAGCAGAAAACTCTTATGGGCTCAGTGAGCGCAGCGTCCTCAACACAATCTATTTCGAGTCTAAAAGATAGTACGGCTATGGTTAGGAGACCCGGAGCTTTACAGAGCAGACAAAGTGGTAAGTAAAAGTTGCATAGAAGTTAATGTTCAACTGTTTTGTTAGATGAATTGAACCTACTACAAGATATTTTTGAATAGATAACCTTTTATAGAGTTGCAACCTTAATGAAACACTACAAATTGTTCTAGCTAAATTAAAAGTTTTAAATTATTCTAAAGATTATTAACTAATAATTGCAGCGTTCTTCTCCGGCCGTTCCGTCAGTGCTATCGATCCTAATTCGGTCAGAAATCTTTCAAGACCTAAGCCGATGTCCACAAAGAGACGTAAGTTGTATCCTAATTATAATTACATCCCTACTATTATTGAAAACATAGGTTTTTTTATATAATCTGAATGTTTCAGCTCAATTCATTGCTCCGAGTCCATCTAGACCATCTCCATCGCGGCCTCTTTCCGCCAAACCCTCTCCGGCAAGACCCTCAGCTGCTCATGGTAAATCAGCTGCTGTTGATGAAAAGAAGCTCTTTGCGGATATCGTAAGCTAATTGTATTAATTGTTGCTTATTACATATATTTGCAGGCAAATCTTTCATTGGCTTCAGATGAAGAGGATTTCTTGTCTGGAGGAACCGAGTACGAGCTACAGAAAGCTATAAAATACTGTGGTTCAGCTGATATTACCGATAAAAGAAAAGGACTAAAAATACTTTATGATACATTTAAGTGAGTATTAATATTTATTATACATTATTTAACGGGACTATTAATTTAATTAATGCTGAACTAACTTTCTTAAGCGGCCATTAGAAAGAAAACATTTAATGTTTATATATTAAATACAGTTATAACTACTGTCTTTTTGGACGTATAGGACAAAGCATTGATATTCATCCTCTTTGAAGTTTACTCACAATATCATATCTTTGTTTATAGAGCTCAAAAATCAATTAACAACTCGGATTGTAAGAAAGTTAACGATATATTGATAAAATTGCTGAACGAAGGAAATCACAAGGTTAGTATTCAGCTCACTAGGGAAGGATTTAATATATTTGTTACATTTACGAACCCACAACCACTAACCAAATTTGTTATCTTAGTATTCGATATTGTGTTTTGTAGTTAATATTATACTCTAAAGGATATGTTTCAGATAATAACCCCTCTATGTGAGACAATGGTTGAGTTTCTTGCCTGTTACAATAGACAAACTATAGAATATATGTCCTTTTTACTAAATAGAGTACTCTGTAAACGGTCAAGCGAACTTCTACCTAACTCACAGGTAAGCAGTTTAAAGAGTAGCATATAAGAGATAAACAATAATTTTGGAAAAGAGAGACTATTACATTTGTTAATTGCTTTATAAAACAAATAAGTAGTTTATAAATGAATGAATGTATTAATTTATGTTTAGGCGTCGCTCGACAGTGTTATAAAGACAATTAGGACTTCGTATTCAGCAGATCACCAACTATATACACTCTGTAACATTATTGGTGGAAATCATTTTTCTATTCAGCCTACTAAGGTAATAAATTTGCAAAAGTAGTGCAAAGTTGAAACATTTATATTTAATTTAACGATTGACTGAGACGATTTTCTCAATTTATTGTAAACACATGGTGTGAACAAGATAACTTTGTTAATATCGATTGTAAAAATGTATTCTATAGAAAGATATACTGGTTAATAATATGTATATTTAAGGCTAAAGAAGCTATTATCCATTATCTATTAGACCTATTCCCTCTATTAACACATAATACAGAACTAAATAGAGCCGATGTTAAAGCCGCTATCTCAAGGCTATTTCAGCTTAAAGAAGATTCTAAATATACAAATATGCATGCGGTTAGTTGTTTTACTAAATATATAACCTAATACAAGCATTAGTTCAAACCACAGGTCGTGGAAAAACATATATTACTCGTAAACTTAAAAGTAATTAGTTGTATGTCATCTCAAATCTTTTCTATTAAATTAATAATGTTATTAATGACTGATTCTCCTCCAACCGCGGATTTGCTTATTGTTAGCCAACCCTCATTGTCCCTTGTTCGACTGTCTTGATGATCGTTCCTATTCTTTCTATATTCTTTAAGTAAATATTCTAAAGCACATTAGACACATATATTCATTAAAATCTCCATAATTATCTTTATTATGTCTCTTCTAGACCTGTGATGAGCTTGTAGCACAGTTCTTCAATCTAAACACCCCTGATTTCTCAACAATCTTGGCAACTTTGCCTTCTAACTGGAAAGAATATGCATACCAAATGTTGAACAGGAAAAATGAATACAGGTAGGCAATGTCCTAGACAGGCCATCTTGCGGGAACCCCGTGACTTTTTACTGGGACTGAGTTCGTGACTCATATATTATGTGTTTATATTGTTCTATTTTAATTCCATTGCTATTGAGATTGAATATACGAGAGCTAAAATCTACTCTTTCAATATTGTTCAAAGCCTAAACTTAATCCACTGAACTACAACCTGCACAGGCAATAACAATAAAATCGATGCTGTACAAACTTTTAGTAATGCATGATTATGAATAATGTTAACTTTTTTCTAAATATTTTCAATATATCCAAGAGTCATTTTTCGGCAATGAACGTTTGTTTCCTTACTCATTAGACGTAAACATTTAGTATCTACTTCGTCTTTATTTATATACTTTAATAAAGTAGAGAAATAGCTTAAAACTAAATGATTAACTTATCGACATCAAGTCGGGAAACATCCGCAAACAATTGGTTTCAGTGTTGAGTGGGTAAACATAGAATAATGCTCTTCCAACTATGTGAAAGTCAATGTTTCACAAACCAATTTAGACTTTTCTAGTACATTTATCATTACTGTTCTTTAGTTTTGCTACCTCTTCTCCAGCAGTAACCCATCACTCGTCACCGGCCCCAGTCTATGCTGCTGCTTCAGCCCCGCCTCCTAACTCCAAGTTTCTGCTAGGCAGTATCAGCATGAGAGATAGCTCCTCGACGTCACCATCTTCCGTGGAACATTACAAAAACAGTAGCAATACCAGCATTAGCTCGGAGCCGTCGGTAGGTTCTGTACCTAATTTAAAATACAATACTGTTTTTAAATCATTAGATTTTCTTTAAATTTAATATATTGCGAGCTGGCATTTCTGAGAACGGTAAACTATTAGGAAAATAAAATAGCTGATATGCAGACCCTTGACACATTTGTTTATAACTGATTTTGCTATATATATGCTTTCGAAAGTTATAAAACTACTAAAATCCGTTGTGAAAACATTCCTCATCATCAATACAAATATTCCAGATCCTTATAAATGAAACTATTCACCTTGGACAGAACCCCGGAGAGCAGAAAGATTTCCTCAATAACCGCATGGCAACTCTTAGCAATATGAAGTCATGTAGTGACCTCGAGTAAGTAGTAACCCCGAGTATAGTTGGAATTTATTGCAAAATGACTATAAATGGAATATTAGCTTAGGCTATTTAATGTAATTATAAATATGTTCTGTTTTGCAGAGAAGTTGAGCAGTGCGATGCCCTAAAGTCTATTACCCAAATGGTCAGCGAGGGTTCGTTTACTCTGTGGGACAGTTTCTTCAATCTTCTCCTATTAAAGGTAGGCATAATATTGAAACATTTGGTTTCCATAGCATTCAGAGTAAAGCAATATTAAATGAATTGACATTATTGCATAATACAGTACTCTACATTTCCCTTTTATAAAAATGATAGTTACCTACTATAATTTCAGGTGTTCGACGGCCTAGAAAACCCCCGTTTGCCAATCAAAACACAAACACTAAAACTATTAAATAAGTTATGGTCAGTTACACTTTACAAACTCTTTTAAACATTTAAATTAAGCTTTGCTCAAGCCTCTCGTTTCTATGACCGTGCACAAGCTATCATTCTCAAAGTGCTTGGTTGTTCTCAAGGAGTAAAAAGCGAGAATAATTTGGTTAGTTCGCAATTGGAAATATTTTAATGAATCAAAATATTTTAGTGGTTCTTCCAAGCTCTACAGGATTGCCTTCATACTCTAGCCACACATCTCCCCGCAAGCACTGTTTTGTCTGTTGTAAATGGAATTATCAATGAACAGGTATGAATTAGACAGTGGGTGGTCTAAGGGAATGAATCGCCTTTCCCAGCAACTGCAACAAAAAATGTAGCTTATTAGTTAAGAAAGTTAACAGGAACAATGCCTGTATAACATAGGTTAAATATAATTATATATTCAGAACGATGAGCGACGATGCAGTGCTCTGAAGATGATAACTACGCTGGTTAAAAATTTGGACATAACTCATTTAGAGGAATTGTTACCTGATATTGCACCGGGTATTGTTAGAGTAAGTATTTAAGTAATTAACAAAACTGAAACTTTAGAGAACTTTGCTGTTGTAATTGTTTCCATTGTTATTGAACTCTTAGTTAAAAAACTTTGCAAGGCCCCATATTCACGATTAATGGGACCTGAGTGAGTGTGGAGGTGACCTCATTGGTGATTGAGCTCTTTTTGTAAATTTGAGTTGGCGGTGCCTGCAAATCAAAACGTTTATATAGCATTTAGAACTTGCTATATTCATTACCAAAATCATTTTAGGCTTACTCGAGTGAGCATTCAAATGAACGAAAAAGTGCTATTTTTGCGTTGGTAGAAATGGTTGGCAGACTAGGACAGCCTGTTATGGAACCGTATTTAGAAGAATTAGGAAAAGGGGTTAGTTTATAAAGAAGAATAACATTTAGATTCTGTATAATGCGATCTGAATAAACATTACAATGGTTGCTTAAGATCAACCTTCTTCACTTGTACAAATACAATATACATTATTTCTGCCTAATTTTCTTAGTAGAAGTAACTATTTCCATCCTAATATTTTTGCTTAGTAGAATGTAATTTGCTAGAAGTTTTGAAGAGTGTCAGTCCTACTAAATTTATTATTTGTTTTTTTCAGCGTAAAATTCTTGATGTGTATCTGAAGCGTAATCAGAGTGGCTCGCAGAACTTCTGACAGGAATAACAAATATTTTATTATGATAATAATTGCTATTATTTTTGAGTTATTGATTGATATCGATCGATTATCGATTGTTTTAATCCGCTTTTTGATCGTTTGTTTGTGTATGATGTTGTCTCTTCACGGGTAAATATTATTTTCTTCGACTTTCATTGTTGTAACATTTGCTTTTCATAAATAATAGATTCATTTCTGCATTTATTTTTATTTTTATTGCTAGCTGTTAAGATATTCATTATTATGGGATGATGTGCAGGCCTTCTTTAACAGAAAAATGAGCTCACTAAAAGGAAACTAAAATTGGAAAAAAATGAATGTTTCAATTGTTTAAGGATTACCAATAAAATTTGTTTTATATTCAAGGCGGGCTATTGTAGAAGAACAGTAGCTACTTTGAAGAAAAGCGATTTGCAATCCTTAGTTTCCAAGATTATATAATTAAATGATTTCAAGAAAGTATTTTTAAAAGTCACTGACTGAATACTTGAGACAAGTCATGAATATTCTGTCAATCATAGTAACATATAATGTGAGCAAACGGAACCACGGTAGCTGTATTACCGATAAAATCTTCAGTACCAGTTTAGAAGTACACCGTTTTATCATTCATTTTATAAACCCTAACTAAATGTCAGAGGTGGTTATCCTGCCCGGCCCGGCCGGGTTAGGCCGGGCTGGTTTCAAGCTTTGTGTACGCTCAGCGGTAGCTATCCGGCCGGCACGACCTTGGTTTCAAAATTTCATGCCGGGCCGATAACCAGCTCTGCTGAATGTCTGCCTTGGTAATGTAATCCCCAACACAGTTATAGAGAAATATTCTTATTGGTATTGGTGATTTTCAATAACTCTTATGCTTGATTTCATAGCTTCACCGATTGCTCTGGTGAAAACCATGAAACAGTTGAAGCAATAGAGTTACAATGCGTTTAGAGGTTTTACAATATGTGGCCTCTACAGTCTTTATATATTTTTTCTAAAACATTCAAATAAGCAGTTTTGGACACTTAGAAAATAAACGCAGACATTTGGTAATCAAAATTAAAATATTATATGAGACTTGTGTTGATGATAATCCTCCAAGATAATGAAACTGTTGGTTGCTTTTGAATATAAATGTTGCTGTAGTTTACCCAAATGTTTTTACCAATGTAATATAGTAGAGAAATATCATAATCATAGTTTTATTAGAAAATGCTTAAATGAACTATGTTTGCATTGTGTTATGAGGTTTCAACATATTGGCACTTCTTTTCTTATATTCAATAGTCTTGCTCTCAAGTTCTTGTGAAGCTAACATATAAAAGAATAGGAATTATACTTGTTACTAATAGGATGTATATCAAATTCTAGTTGATACTATTGAGTTATTTTTCAACGGTACACACTTTCATTATTTTTATCTTCATTTTAAACTTAATATTATTATTACTATTATTATTAATTGCTAATATTCATTCTAAATTATTATTATTTTTATCAATTTCTGCATTATCAGCTGTTATTGCTAACGGGGTTAACAACCACCTATTGAAACTGGCCGCAGTGCTTGCGTCTACTGCGTTGCGTCGGGGCAATCAATACAATGCGGAATGAGCTGTAGTATATTTTCGAAAATATTTCTAACATTTTATTTTGTTGTTTTTTATAAATTACTGGTGAATATATAACTCTTAATTACTAATTTTAACTGATAAATTGAAAAAACTTTCTTAAATTCTGTATTTTTGGTTGGAATTTAAAAAAATGTTCAAAAAATTAACGAAGCATACTTTTGATTATTTTACGTTCGTTTAGCTATAGAGATTTAGTTATGAAGTTTTTTCGGTGGAAAACTGTGCATTGATATATTATTGCAATTATGACCTGAAAAGTAAATGCTTTCAACGTCTTTGGGGTCATTATCAGACTTACCAGGGGCAGAGCTGTTAACCCGGCCTAGGTTCCAAATCTTGGGCCGGGCCGTAGGGGGCCGGGCATCAGCCGCCTGTAGTTAATAAGGTAAATGATGAAACTTTACTATAGAGCGAGAGGTCGCGGGTTCGAATCCACCCCGAATTATTATGTTTTGTTATTTTTCAATGAGTTCCTTGTGCTGAGAAATGGCTAATTCAAAAAAAAATATTTCGAAAATACCCAAAATTTGCTTATTAATTCTTGAAAATCGGCCTACACCGGCCGGGCCGGGTTAACAGCTCTGACCAGGGGAGTGTTTCAACTTAACTCGAACAATCAAAAATCGGCCTACGACTATTTTGAACTTATTGTTAGTCTCAGATTGTAGAGAATTTTTTTCTGATCTAGATGGAGATTTTTAAGAAAAATTCAAAACGAGTTACAAATAAATAAATATCCGATTTTGTTTTCAAAATTCGGTTTGGCTAGATCCAAACTCGATTGCCAGATTACTAACGTTCGCTGCTACGTCGCATAACTCGCTTCCGGATAAAAATTTTTCTACTTTAAAAGATGATTTTGACCAGAAGAATGTTATCTTTATCATGGACTGTGTGAAAAAATTAAACTACAATTTTAAGCAAGTTACGGCCAATAATGCGGTTTGAAGCAGTAACTTGTTGCGTTTTGAGAAATCAGCAAAAATTATTTTGGAATCCAATTCAGCATAAAAGTTGATCTAATAAAAGTGTTTGTTGTTGTAAAATCAACTTTTTCAGCAATTTTGCTATAAAAACTGTTTTTCTCTTAACTACAGTACATTAGCTAAATAGGTCTATCTATGTCCCTTTACCTTTGAAAATAGATATGTTTTCTCATTTTTCAACGGACCACATTGAGCGGAGTTACAGCCGATTATTGATTGTTCGAGTTAATAAGAAACACTGCCCTAGTTAGATACTTAAGCTGTTGTGAAGGGGTCATAAGGAAGAAAATAGCAGTGACGTTATACTATGCCGGCTCATTGCTTTTAGCACTCTTTGTTTATTATTTATATATAAAGACAATAAAGTTAATATATTATAGCTAACAATTATCCACTCTATATTCGGAAAGTATCGTTACAGAAGAAATTAGAACTATTTTACAAACTTTCTCTCATACGTAGTAATGTAATTGCTTTTGGACTCCTGATTTTGTAGTTTTTTATTCGGCTAAAAACTATATTTAAAATTTAACAAATAAGAGTAATAATGAGTTATTATTTGAATGTTTGCAGTTATATATACATCTATATTTATAGTTCCTTAATATACCTTTATCAGAAAGAGTTAAAATATTAATTCTCGAAATATCTAGTAATTTACTGCTATCACTTCCCATACTGATCTGTTTTCGCAATTGTCAAGCAGTTACCTTTTAACAAACTCTAAATTAAACTGAATACAAACTAAATAAGTATAATATAATTTATTTTATTAACCAACTTTTGTCTGTTATTAATTCAAATTTAGTCTTTTCATCCTCGCACTATATTTCGGTGGAGCAATTTTTTTATTTTTCGGCTCAATAGAACATATCTGCAGTTGTTATATTTTGTGCTAGCTTTATTATATTTTTCTCTTTATAGTAATGACAGATCCCTCTAAATCTATTACTGTTTCTATAAATATTCCCACCGAAGTTCTACAAGGAGATTTTAATGAAATAAGGGACTGTGCCATGGAATTAGTGAAGAAGCAACTGGAGACAAATGGAATAAAGGTATTTTATAAGGAAGATAAAGGAAATTTAGAAAAATAGACATTCAGATGAATCTAAATCTTAAAATAGCACTGTTTGAAAAGGTTGCAGTGACTTATTTCTGTATGCTATTTTGTGAATCATAATGCTATAAGTTTAATCATTTGTTAATTGTGGTTATATTATTAATAGTTTATTTTACACAAAGTAAATGTAAAGGACATATGTTTCAGCTCCCCGATAAGCCGTCCGACTCTACGTACCTCGTCAACCAGTCTCCCAAGAAGGAAGACCCGGGAAATGAATGTAAGCCTCATTTAACATCTCTCTTATTAGAGGGTAATGAGATTAAATGATTCATATAATTATCACTTCAAAATAGAATGATATATCTTTTGTTTGTTAAACAACAGTATAATAACAGCGGACGAATATGACAATTCTCTCTATTATTCTAATAGAGCCTCATCTTGTGCAGAATCAGACGCATCAAAAACAGATTATTGTCTAAGAAACCACTAACTATGCAAAACAATAACAATAAATAGCTGTTTATAGTCAAAATACTAAGACGTAACAAATATAGACAAGATCTTTTGCATATATTGCAGCTGCCAGTAGCTCCACTGTTGTTAGATCGGCTATAACTCCAACACCTGATATCTGTGCTAGTGAAATACAAAGTAAGTATATATTCAAATACTAAGAAGAATTAGTTAATCATAAGGTTAACTCAATAGCTTGCAAAATTTCTTTTTATCTTTATATCTTTTTTTATTTCGAGTTAGACATCACTTGCATACCTTAAAAACATGTTATATTCGATTCTCATGAACAATGAATAATTATAAATAAAGTGTCTACAGTGAAAACATATAAATTTCAGTATCTACCAGTACTCTACAGCAGCTTTTCACAGCCACAAAGACTCTTCAAGAGCAACAAATGGGTGTCGAATCGCTGTTGAAGGCATTTACGGTTCGAGAAAAGGAAAGATTTGAGTCTGTAAAAGAGAAAACGGACATGAGTATAGCAACAATTGAGACTCTGTTAGGACAATTCCAATCTCTAAAAGTCTCGGAAGATATTACAAATGAAAACAAAGAACATAAGGTTGGTTAAATAAGAAAGTAGAATCTAATTGATATTAGAAGAAACTATCAATCATTACCATAAAAGGATTCCTATTAGGAGAGAACATATCTTTTCTAAGTTGTCAGTTGTATTTAAACTGATTAGCTTAATATAACCGTGTATCTACTGTAGGTACAACTAAATTCTAATCTTTCAGCTAAGAGATAAGTTACCAATGAAATCTGCCGATGCCCGTCAGTCTTCCCAATTAGCTTCAGGAAATGAATGTAAGTAAACGGGAGGTTCTTAAATAATAATCAATTTTATATACAATTATATATAACCTTTTCTCATTATATTAATGCCAAACCTGGCTCACGATAGAGTATTTACACGATTTAAAGGCCCATTTAGGGAACATAAATTTTACCACTAACATCCAACGTAACAATTGTAATATTTAGCTGACGATGGCTTTTCCTTCTGTGGTTCAGTTAAGTCAGAGAGCACTTCTTCTAGAAGGGACTCTATTGCTTCAGATATATCCATTGTAAATAAAGAAGATGTTCTTAGAGGTTCGTCTTTTGTAAAATTACATACTAGAAGAGAAATAATTCACTAAACTTGGAAAATAATGATAAGAAAGCAAATTGTACTTTAAATTTTTCCGAAACAAGTATTTTGTGCCCTTAGTGAGCAAGACAACACTTAAATTACTACGGTATAACTTTAGTATTCTACTACTTAATTTATTGAAATTATAACTTGTATAAACTAGATCCAACTAACTTTTTACTGAACAATTATGAATCCACGTTACAGAAACTTCTTTTTTGAAATTAAGTGACCAGAATTACAAAATCCTTTTGAGTAGTCCTCTATTATTTCGTTATTATAGTGTTTTTCAGATGTTGTAGAAAGTTGTGAGAAGGATATTCGTTCTGTAATTACACCAACACCCAGTTGTAGCGGTACCGAAGTGCAAAGTAAGATTAAGAAACATAAAAATATCAGCATAAATATTGCAGTAACAGTTCTATTGCAGCTAAAAACTTTTATTTCCCAAAAATTATTTAGAGTTTACTTAGGTAATACAATTTGGCAGACAAACTAACTTAATTTTTATAATATAAATCTGTCATATTTAAAAATACACTTTAAATATTATGGTTTACAGTTGACACGAGTACCCTACAACAGCTTGTCACTGCTACCAAGACACTTCAACAACAGCAACTAGGACTTGCTTCTCTTATGAGATCTATGTCTATTCAACAAACAGATGAAACAATTAAATCTCTAAAAGCGGGAAGCTGCAAGAATGTTGTAGCTATTACTAGCCTTCTCGACGAATTTGAGTCGTTGAGGGTTAATGAGGACATTAGGAATAAAATCGAGAAATCCAAGGCTCCTACTGACGCTCTGTATTGGAAGCCTGTAGCTATACATGATATTCGCGGATGCCGTACCAATTGTACTTCATTTGATAGCCCACAAAAGACAAGTAAGTTTATATGAAACTGTTAAATATGTTTAACCATCTTTAGCAGACCACTCTCCACGAATACATTGTGATGTGGAATTGCTAGCTAAAACATTTTTGTATCTCAAACATGTTGTAATATTTCCATCCACAAAACTTAAAAAAACTTAAGAGAACTTAAGCTATAGTCCATAACAAACAAAAGACCTCAGAGCGCGGCGGCATATATAGGCTTCCGCAATTGCGTATTTGTCTTTTTCTGGACATGATACAAAATAAAACTAGAACAATAATATTTTTCTGACAACAAAAAATTGCGCATCTAACCATATAAGGGAAGTATAATTTTGCCACAGAACAAGCGATTTTACAAACCCTACACGACACCGCGCACTGCAGTCTTTTGTTTGTTATAGACTATAGCTTAAGTTCCCTTACGCAAGCTCTCTTACTTGAAAGCAAATGTTTCACTTCGGATTTAAAAGCTTCTTAGTCAATGAATTAACAATTTCAGATAAACGCAAACAGGAAGATGATACTTCTCCTGTCATGATCCGTAAACGTGATAGAGGTGAAAGCATAGGTAACTACCGGTATAGATAATATTATAACTTATAAGTTATCAGGAACATAGTTTCCACATTGTTGCACCATTGCGAACAGCCCCGGCCCTCAATGAAAATCTTTGAAAAGCAAAGTACTGACTTAGATCAAACCTGCTAACCTAGCTCGTGTTCATTTTTTAATATTATTGACAATTATTTTGTCCCTAACCCTATGTTTCCTACTAGAACACCTATGAGAAGTGATTTTGTTTCACGTAAACTTACTATAAAACATTTTATTTCCAGAGGGCAGCTTAAGAGATGCAGCATTGACATCCTTTCTTACCAGAAGCAACAGCTACCAGGAAAGTCTTGAGAATACTCGGTGGGGAATGAACTCAATGATGAAAGTAAGTATTATTTAACTATTACTTAGTAATGTAGTTATTTAACACTTTTAATTGTTTTTGTAGAAATGTTTCGGTTTAAGGTTTAGACGAACCCAAAATTATTTTGTAGAAAATACTTGGCGGAAATTAGATTGATTTCTCAGCAGTATTTGAAGAATTTAACTATATTCCTGATGAAAAAGCAATTTTATACTGCAAGTGTAATAAAATAGACTAAATCCTTTGAAATTAATTAACCTTTAATTAAATTCAGCTCACCTTGTTGGAACGACTGCTGAAGGGATCTCTATTTGATGACGCAAGACAACTCATCTTCTCCAATGAATGTGACTCTGTCATTCATCAAGTTAGTGAAGCAATGCTGATTTATCAAATATATTGAAATATTTACTTTTTAGGTCTTTCGCCGGGTCTGGATGAAGGCTGTTTGGTATAATGAGGATGACAGTGCTTATATAGAATGTGCTCAATTCACTGCTAACATTCATTCTTCCCTATCAAGCTCTTTTATACGCCAGCAAAGGATTAAACAAAGTAATATTAGCATTGCTATGGAATTATTTGAAGAACGTTGTCGCGATTTTGGCCTCTGTACACCGTCTGTGACTGTAAGTTTTGATTATGTGATTAGGCGATATATGTTCCGTTAATGGGAAGCAGTACATCCTGTTTAATAACGGAGAAATAATGAGCATAGATACTGTACACATAGCTATCACAAGTAAAACGATATGGAATGAAAACTAAACTTATTATTAGATAAATAGGGTTTTACTATCCTTTATTTTCTAGGGAAATAGAGACATATTTTTCATTGATAACCCCCAATATGTGAAGAACTACGAACAACTTCTGAAGATTATGAGGTATGTAATCTACTTTAAGCTTTCATCGTAAAAATAAAATAAAAAGCTCTTAACAGTATTCGTAAATTTATTAAGCTAGTGGCTTGTTTCCTTTCGGACGCAGCTGCCCCACGTTTCGCCCGTAAACAAAAATTCTGAAACATTTGCTTTCCAGGTTTGTCGGCGAACTATATAATGTAAATAAGGTGGACCTGGCTCTCATCAAATGGATTATTCTTCGACTGCAGATAACGGCACCTAATATTGAACAATTTGCCACTTTACCTTGTAACGAGGTATGTATCAATATATAAACCTATTTTAAGGGCAACTAATTTATTGGAAACAGTTTAAAAAGAATAAAAGCGTAATAGAAAGCAACTTCTTCTACACATAATAAACTACAAATATTCCAGGCGGCGATAGAAATGGCACTTGTTCTGGTTAGCTCCAGTGAGGATAAAATGTGTGAAGATGATACGGAATATCTATTCTGGGTGACAGAAGCTATAAATAATATTTCTAGTTACTTTGCTGAGAACAAACGTGTAGTTACAAATAATAATGGAACTACCGAAATGTATGTTAGATCTATTTTTTAGTTAACATTCTTCCGAATATAAATAGATGTTAACAAACCTTTTATTTACAGTAACCCACCGAAACACGTAACCTCGGATGATAAGCTAGAATTTCCGATAAATGATTCTCAGTATCGCTACATTATAAATGATTTATTAGAGTAAGTTACAACTGAATTAGTTAACCTATACTCCATAATTGGTTAGTATAGAATTTACCCAGTAACCTTCTGTAACATTTGGAAACAGATATATTTAGGGATTCGCCTACAACCAGTGGCCTTCAGAAGGTAGCCACGCCTGTCCAGCAATCCAATACTCTAGAAACGTAAGAAAAGCACATTTGTTATTAAAAGTCTGCTAAAGTATTTATTTGCACAATTAAAACCTATATTATTATTAAGGTTTTACCTATTATATCTTTAAAGTTGGCAAAGTATACTTTTAATGGAACATTTGTTTTCAGAGATAAGCCACTGACTTCTGCAGTTCCAACTAAGACTAGTGATGCTGAATTAAGCAATACAATGATATATGAAGTAGCTGAAGAAGAAATGTGCACAACACAGTAAAGTACCAAAAACCAGTACCGAGACCGCAAATTAAAAACAAATAGTGAGTTTTTGTGTTACCTCCCCAAAACAAGTTATTTCTACTGGATGGCATCTCTAAATCAACTTTCCATGTAAGAACTCTTTTTGTTTACTTATTAATTCCTAAATACCTCATTGTATATAGTAATTACATATTATATACCTCACTAATATTATTATTTCTGCTTTGTTCTTATTATCCTATTGTTTCAAGTGTTAACCTTATTGTTTTCTATAACCACTTTCTTCCTGTTAAACATGATTCTTTACTAAACCCGCAGGAATGTGTATACATCATGTACATTTTAATAAATGTCTTATCATATGTAATAAACTTGTTACTTATAATTCTGTCGTTATCAACATATAAAACAGATGGGTGACGGTTTTTGGTAACATGGGTTTGCCATAAATGGAATTGTGTCCGGACAAATAATTCTTATATATAGCTGTTTCAAAGGAGAATGCAAAAGAAGTATTAAAGGCACGGTACACTTAAAAATTGTTTTCTTTAATGTTTTAATTGATAAAGATAAACTTTCTGAGATGAAATATGAAAACCGAATTTTTTTAAAATTGCCTTTGAGCAAAGTTATGGCTTTTTGAAAAGTCTGCCACCTTTTGTTTAGGTTATCAGTGGGCGGAGCATTGATTGTCTGTTTTGAGGTGATATAGCCATTCATTTGCTTCTCACATGAGATGACCTGCTCAAACTCTTTAGCTTTAAAAACTGATAATAGCTTGATAAGCACATAAATAAGCAACTTTAGATCAAAATGAAAAATGTGTTATAACTGAACTCATTCATAACAATCAGCTCGCTATTGGATAGATACATTTAAGTTTCCTAAATCCGAGCATTTCGATAGTGATTTATTTATAACTATAGCTAGAACATTTTCGACCTTATCAGTTTAGTTGTTAAACCAGCTGACTGCACAAGAAGCATAGAGAACTGCCGGACATATTTTCCAACGAGCATTTCTCTGAAACATATAATAATCCCAAATTCGACGCTGTGAAAAAGAAGTTGCGTGCACAACGAGAGGATACGATTGAGCGAAAGATGGAACCAGGAGAAAAGTAAATGACATTTTTCTTGTTAACAAAATTGTACTATATATATATATATGTATATATATTATAAAGGCCAGTTAGTTACATGAACCTACTATTCTAGAGTGACATGCTCTTCTCTCATCTGTTTCTTTAAACTGTTTTTGTCACTTTATGACTTTTTTAAATCATATTTCTGCACAAACAAAAAGAGCCAACAAGATTAAATTATTAATGAAAACCTCACAACCGACCTTTTCATTCTTGGTAATGTTTAAAACAATCTCAAAGATGTGGTTCCAGCTAGCAACCCTCACGAACTTCCCAGTCTGCCGTAATGTTGTTAATGTATAGCTCTAATCTTTATGAAAACAGTGAGGATATTATCGAACAGATCAGTAAGGAAATAAGAATGCTTGAAACAACTGATATTAGGTTTTTCTTAGTGTATTGTTTTCATTGAAGTATATGATTACATGGAATGTGCTTTATTCTTTGATGGCAGTTTGTTAGATGTTCACTCTAAAACAATAACAAATACAAAATGTTATTGTTCCCCAACCTCGTTTTCTTTAATATGATCTAGTTTTTGTCTAATGGCAAAATCACGAAAGTAAAAGTTTCAAATATATTAATAGAGTCGACTACCAGAGTAAATCTAGTAGTGTGCATTTAGAAAGTTTCAAAGATAAAAATATGAATATTTACAGAATTATTCATTTTACTGGTTTGTTATGTTATTACAATAGTCCAAAGTGTCTCACTTAATAGTCTTATTGAAGATCATGGTTATAGATTCATGTAAGATTATATATAAACTAATTTAGTATGAACGCTTACACACTTTGTACTATAGCCTTTCGGAGTCATAGAAGTTCTTATTCAAAACACTTCCACAAGTATTTTAATGATTAGGCTAAGCCTAAAAGATCGAACGCTTTAACAAGTAGAAGTTGTCTGTCAAAATTATATGAGGCCAAACTGTTCAACTTCTGGCATCAGATTTAGTTATTCAGCTAAAACCAAATGCGGAATATTACACGAACAATTTGTTACTTTATCGTGTAATGAGGCACACGTTAGTTCCGATTCAACCCGTAAAAGGGGTGATGTTAGCTCAGGCGGTTCTTCTACGCTCCGACTCTCGTCATCAACTTTCAAGAATTTTGCAAGAGGAAATTTGCACCTTGCCAAAATCTTAATCACTCTCTATCAAATATGTGTTACTTTGAAAGAAATGTAAACAATGCAAAAACAAATATCTGGGTAAATATCTTAAAACATTTCAAATATTCAGTCTTCAAGTTGTCATTAAATTCAGCACTTTACTTTAAACACTTTATATTACAAGAGATACTTTAAAAGCACTTCTCATTTGTTCAATTGAGAGGTCATGATAGTTTATTAAGCGAGTCACGGCACTAACAATAAACAAACCAATTCCTAGTATTCTATTTCTTAATCTACTAATGATAAACTTTTGTAAATTTCTTTTTTCAATATTATCTTTAAACAATAATCTTTGCTATAGCTATTGTCATCCTTAAACATTCAGTTGTAGAGGTTCAAACAAGCAAGAAGGCTGTATGAGTTTGAAGTTGTTTTGTTTATATACCTTCCCATCACACGTCGAATATGAAATATAAAGATGAAAACATTTTAAACTATTTGTCTTGTATTTTACAAACTTACTCATACATTCCTTTGAACACTAGTTTAAGTTGCTCAAATGCAATTCGATAAAAAGGAAATATTTCAAGCAATATGTTATTTATACAATTTAAGTAGGAGTATATGGCAACAGCTTTTTGTAAGAGTAATGACGTGAAGATCTCACCTAACCATACACATAAATATGAATTCTAATATAAGTATTAAATACTGCCGACTATTTTCTGTGCATGTTTTTTGTTCGAATCCGTACTTTAGTCAATTATCCTGTAATATATCGTGCCTATCTGCATGTTTCATCGATTCTTTAATACTCAAAAACCTGTCCCAACAAAGTATTATAAAAGAAAAACACTTTTTGAAGGACTGACCTCCCTTTATAAATTGCATTTCTTCATCACATGTTTCTATTCAATTTCTAGCTAACATGTTTAAGTATAAATAGTAAGTGTTCTAGAAATTATAATAATTTGGAAATGTTTTCTTTTTTCAGTCGTTGTCGGGCATGTTTCTAAATATCATAATGCTGCATTACGCTGCTTTACAATTTTCAAAAGATTTACATTCACTTAATAAAATACGAAACAAGACTGCAACTAAAGTCTTTAATTTAAAGAAATAATTTTCACATAGATGAGATTAACACATTCGAAACTGCACAAAGTAGATCTATTAGAGTAGTCTTATATTCTTAAATATAATTTCTATGCATTGAACACATTGGTGACTCTTTATGACAAAACATTCCTTCTTGCTCTTCCGATTGATTTCCTTGTCGCACTATATTAAACTAAATATAGAAACAGCAACCTTTTCATCTCAACAGTTTCTTTCTACAATTCCCTATTATTGCTAATTTCCTTCATTTTATAGTCTACACATGAATTTTTGATCTGTCCCCCCAATTTTGGCACACCATCTGTGCAAATATAAAAGCTCTAATTCTATTGAATTTCATAGATATTCATGCTTTTGCTCTGAGGGTTATTTTTTCGTAAACCAAATGTTCTATTGATTTTTATCTGGCCTATTTGATATTCAGTAGCCATCGCAATTCTATATTAGTCGGCGATCCATAATCGTGTGACCCATTTTTATATAAGACAGTATTTCTTGTTTTACATATAGTTACTAGATGTAGACTTATCTCTTAGCTTTGCTAACATTAACAATATAACCAGTTCAGAATAGTTTGATGGTGAAATCATCATTTGACATCTTTTTTATTTTAAAATACAAAATATATATTATAATAATTGAAAGTAGGGTAATTTTTGACCATTGACCGTTTCCACGAAACGGGGAGCTCTCCCGGAGAACCTATTCCCCGCAGGTTCTCTAGCCTACCCTTTCATAGTCAGGCAAGAGTATGGAGCACTCGAAGTATTCATGGAAACGGCCACTGTAATCCTTTAAAGGCACGGTACACTCAACAATTTCTTTTTTAGTTAGGTTTTCTTAATTAAGTTGAAAATGTGCCTTTAAAATCATGTCCGAGGAGCATTCAAGAAGTGAACATAATAACAGTAGTCGGCAGTGAAGGTTAAAGTTTGTTTTTATAGCATTTCAATTGTCTTAAACATTGTGCACTATTAGGTCAACCGTCAAAAAGTGAACTGAGAATTCATAGAAGCATAATTTGTTATAAAGGTCAGCGAAAATGCCATACTTTTTTTTGATATCTCAATTTATATTTCCTGAATTTAAACACTAGACTATAGAAAATGTTTGGTAATTTCCGTACTAATATTTGACATATTATTGCACAACGGGCGTTCTCAAAATTGCCCGGGACGGGCCGACGATAACTTTAACGGGACAGGCCGACCACATTATTGAAAATACTCAATTTTTTTGAAATTTCATGAATATTTTGTAGTTTCTTTGCATATGTATTGCTTTTAGCGCACCCATGAAAACCAGAGAAAACACTTTGTTTAATATCAACTATAGTTACGAAACAATATTGGATGGTACATCGTCGGCCCACCGGCCCGAGAATTTTTGAAATTTCCGGGTCGTTCCGGCCCGTTTGGGAACCCCGTGCACAACCATAACTAATGTTGTAGAAAATGTATATTTTGGAAGTCTTAAAGAAAGAAAAAGCGAATCCCTAACGTTCATTGTTCCTAGGCAACCATTGGGATTTGAATTTAACTGAGTTCCTAACATAAAAAGTGTACTCGTGCCAATTTCTCTATTCATCCTGAACGTTGCTATGCTTTAACGCTGTCTGAATCGTAAAATATTGCCCACAATGCAGTGAGTGTGGCCTACGCCCTTCGCTTGTCGTATCAGTAGAGTGTTATCTAGATTTTGATCAAATTTCTCAGCTTTCAACTATTTATGTAGCCGACATAGCTTAGGATTGTATTCATGGACAGCTAGCAAATGCTATGATTTTACAAATACAGTGCTAATCACAGCCTATAACAAGTAATTCATTACTTCCGAAAACTTTTAATATATATTACTTATGTTTATGCATAAAACGTACTAAAGCCTAGCATTATATATAATGCTAGGCTTTAGTACGTTTTATACCATGACTTTGAATATTCTGTAAACTAACACCGCCTTATTTAACGCAGTCGCTATGTGGCTGCAATTACGTAGCAAACTGCTTAGTTCAAATTCAGCTGATCAAATTTGCTCTTGCGCTTTCTATTAGGATGATAGCAATAATGTTAACATAGTGTGAAGGTACGTACATTCTTAAAGGCAGATCTCGAATTATACCAAAAACGGTTATAGTAAACCAAAAGCGTATAGTTAATTTCAAAGCCGAAGCAGTTAATTTTACTAAATCGAAGAAACTAGACTCGAAAATTCACCGAAGTTGGCTATAGGCTCATTACAGACAGCCTCTTAATTGAAATATTGTTCTGAATTACGTGGTATATGCTTTAGTATGCCACGTTAGTGTTTAATGTATTACTCGACCTTGTTTCGCCTGTTAGCACAAGTATTCCCATTTAACCTAAATTGCATGCATTCTTAATTGCTGAACTCCATAATAAGTTTATCATGCCCATTTCAGTCGGAAAATGGGTGTAGAAAAGGATCGGGAACCATTGCTACCTGTCAGTTTGAAGGAAGCTCCCGAGCAAGGTTTGTTTGCCATTTACTAATTTCAATGTAAGTGATCAAGTGGATTTCAACCTACTGCTATTCTGCTATTTTTTATTTCGCTGATAACCAAAATAGTCATTCTCGTCCTGCCGCAATTTTGGCCGAAAAGTGGACAGAGAATGGATAATTGGGTCCCGACGCGAAAACAATTTTGGTTAAGACAGCTTTTACCTTATTAATGATCTTTCTGTTTCAATTTTTCACCATAAAATGGATCTAGTGGCACATGCCATCACAGAAAAAAATAATATTGAAGAAAATACAACGCATATATCTAAATCTGGAAACCCCAATATATGCCATTGCTAGTAAAAGCACAATCGCAGTCTTTGGCAGCGCGCCAGATAGGACGGTTCAGCCTGCAGTGAAACATTAGAAAGTAGTAAGTTTCGTTCCTAAGAGTGATAAATTCAAAATTGGTTGTTGCTGTTTTCAAAGGGTTCCTATTTTAGATGCCAAATCTTCTCGGTCTGATTTATGTTTCAAAGCCTATGTCATTGTGGTTATGACATGCCTCTGGACAGGATATACGCTTATGGTTCGATTCACAAGAAGCACTGTTCCCAAAGACCAGGTTTGTTTTTGCTAACCATGTGTTTGCTTTATTTAGCATCATGAAAGAAAACTCGGTAGGATCTGGAGCAGTAATCAGGAGTTTTTAATGATCTGAATTGTACAGAGAATGACATGGTTATTTTTGTTGAATTCATCCATCCATACTTTATATATCATCCATTGAGCTGTTGATATTATACGCATTTTTTCGACGTGAACCACTATATTTATATTTACTCTAGATTGCTTATTTCATCAATCTTTTTCAGCTGTACTCAGCTACGACTGTTGTCCTGGTCGCTGAATTCATTAAGATGATCATCACACTTTTCATGATATTCAAGGAATCTAGCTTCTCGATCAGCAAGTTTGGCTCGGTAAAGGTTACAGTTTATATTTTAATGATGAAACATTTTAGTGCGTTAGCAAGTACTACATCCACGCCCCGAAAGAAGTACTAAAGATGAGCATTCCCTCGATCGCTTACGCTTTGCAGAACAATCTCGATTTTGTTGGATTAACAAATTTGGATGCCGGAGTTTATCAGGTTAGATGTTTGTCATGTTTGATTCCCTTCAACACCTGAATTGAACATTCTAGAGCGTGTATCGTGCTGATCATTGCGGTTATTTATTGCATAGCTTTGAGCTGCTTTTAGTTGTTTGGTAAAGAACTGTTGCATCAATAAGTGTTATTACGAACCATGCAGCATTATGAATATGCAATGTATTTAAGCAGATTGAAACATCATCTAATCGTTAGCGCCGTAATTGGGTGCATTAATTTCGAAGTGGCATTTCCTTATTGTGTGTAGGGTGTGGCAGTTATACCCATTCAGTAAAGACATTATTCACTTGATTGATTTTAATCACATCTTCTATATTTCTTCATAAACATTATTTAGGTAACTACCCAACTCAAGGTGGTAACTACCGCCATATTCATGATGCTGTTTCTGGGCAGAAAATTTTCGACAACTCGATGGGTCGCAATTCTTCTTCTATTTCTTGGTGTAGCTGCTGTGCAGGTCTGATTTTTGTTACTCTCAAATTCAAGTTTATTTATCCAGCTGAACAATGTCAACAGCACCTCGTCGAATCCTCATGAGAACTACATCCTGGGCATATCCGCCGTACTTCTAACCTGTGTTACTGCAGGATTCGCAGGTGAGGATGAAATGTTGTTGAGCTACAATTTCCCATATTGTTTGCAAGTCTGATGCCGGATGTCTAATTTTCAGGAGAATATATTTATTTATCATGTAATCAGTTTAATTCATTAATTTTAAGATCATTATTTGTTCATAAGAATATGCTTTTCATAATGCATCTAGCAACTCAAATTCACCGTTTACATCTATTCTTAGGTAGTACTTTAGTTTCCGCATTTTAGGCGTCTACTTCGAGATGATGTTGAAAGATGGTGGCTCTACTCCGTTTTGGGTTCGCAATCTGCAGATGTACAGTTGTGGAGTGGTGTGTAACTATTGGGGTGTGTAATATTATGACAGTTCCTTTAGGTGAGCGCATCACTGGGATGTTTATTGTCTGATAGAGATCATTTGCTGGAAAAAGGCTTCTTCTATGGATACAATCTTCAAGTCTACTTTATAATCGGTTGGTTTATTGATTTAGCCGTGGGTTATATTTTGTTTTCAGGCTTCCTCTCTTGCGGTGGACTGTACATCAGTTTGGTAATGAAACATTTGGATAATCTTCACAAGAGTTTTGCCTCGGCTGTTTCCATTATTCTGGTCGTCATTCTCTCGTTTGTCATATTCGACAACGTCTTTATAGGAGCCTATTTTGTCCTAGGAACCCTCATTGTAGTAGGTGCAATCTTACTGTATAATTCAGTACCCCAATGAGCTTTATCTTCTTTCTTAGTATTTGTTTATTTGTATTTTTCTGGGGTTCTGGGATGGCCTATTTCTGTTTATTTAAATGCTTCATAATCACTTCCTAAGATACATTCAACTTTGAATAAACACTCTTCTTTACAGCTTTGGCCTCTCTTGATTATGCATAATTGTAATTGTTGAACGACTGTTTCTGTGCATTTAAGATCCACGACGCGCATGTCGTCAATTCCTCTTTTTTCAATTATTTTTTCTGATGATCAATATTGCTAATTCGTGCGTTAGAAGCGGAAATTCGTTTATTTTCATTTTTGGGCATAAGTAGCAGTGCGAAACCAGGCAATGATTGAACTGGCTTTCGAAGTGCTGTTTATTTTCTTCATTTCTTTTGAAGCCAGTTCTGTGACTTGCTTAAATGTGCATTTATTCGGTTTCTCCTAAGCGGTCTAGTCTCTCATTGTCTTGGTCTGTGTGTAACTTTTTGTAGATTTGATGTTTTTTATTTATTATTTATATGGGTGTTTGAAGTATTGCCTTAATCACCATCATTGCCGCCTTTATTTATTTACTCATATGATATTTCCACGACATTTTAGGCAAACTGATTTATACTGTAATTAAAGTTGATTTGTTATCTTTTTATACCATTATTTGAAGGAGTGATGGATTTAAAAGTATGGATATGGATGATCACTGAAATTTACCTATTGTAAGAATAACAGTAATGTTCACGGGGCCCGTCCGCTGTCTAAAATTTTCGGCCCCTTGCCGGTCACTTTTCTATGGGGAAAAAGGTTGCAATTTCTGGAGGAACTATGGGCAATAGGTTTCAATATTCAAAAATTTAGTGTTACGAGTAGTTTTTATTCCCTTTAACATTCTTTGCAGCCTAAGATTACATTTATTAGCTTTCTGTCATTCGGGCCATTTCGCGAAAACTCTAACCTTGAAGAATAGGGTACATGTGAAATCATATTCCCTTAATCAGAGCTTTACGCTTTTCAGTCAGTTTTATACCGGCTTAGAAAAACATATTTACAAGTAATTGCCTTGCAGACATCTGGACTTTTACCTGAGCCTCTAGAGGTTCAATCCAACTTACGCACATAGCTAGATTCACCAACTATAATCTACGGTATATGGAAAAGATAGCTCTTCAATTTGTATACCCTAATAAGCATTATTTTCTATATGTCCACTTAGCAAGCCAACTTCTCACAAAATGAACCCTTCTCGTTAAATTGATACCTCGTAAATCGCACCGGTGGGTCTTCACTATGGCTCCAGACTGTCGCCGGCCACTTTATGTCTAATCTCTTTAATTCCGCGCTCTTTTGCCATTTCATAGCTCTATCGCACACTCCACTAATTAAACTGCCCCTTGCCGAATATTGGCCCTATTCTCGCAAAGTACGCGCTATTTGCACACTTCTGCCGGTGCCTGCGTCTCTCAGTCCAGATGTTCTGTGGTGGACTTTTCAGTCGACACAGTTATCATCAAGTCGTTACTAAACACCGCCTCTCTCTTGCACAACCGAGAGACAGTTCAAGCTTCTGCTGACTAAAACATTTCAGTTATCGATTTATGTCTAGTAGTAGAACAGCTGATTTGGCAATAGTCTGTCACTTCCGGAGATTTCCAATAATTGTTATATAGATCGTACATATATATATAGATCGTTTTGTTAAACGTTAACACTTTTTATTTTCTTGTTTCTTAAAGTCTTAAGCTTCCATGCTTTTTGGCACCGAAAACGTGCTCCTAGATTTAAATTTCTAGCTTATCATTCATTTCTAGGTTTGTTGATTATTTCGTTTGCAAACACGATGCAAGGTGATTCTCGATTACACCACATCAGTCTCCTTGCAAATGATTTACCACTTTTAAACACTGCAAATGTTTTATTTTGTATTACACTTTTTCAAATTAACTGAACTTCAAGACAAATCTTCTAAATAGATCATTATTTGTAATCGTATATATGTTTACCTTACAGGTGATATTTTCATTAACATCATATTTACCACTTAACGTTTCGCTTTTACTTGTTTAATATATAGTGCGTAACACGTACAGAAACGAATAAAGTCAGAACTGAAATTATTCGATTTGTCTACAACTTTAGTTACTGGAAACACTTCACTAATGTTTTGTTACATTTCATATTGTTATCCAACACTGAGTGCTAGAATGTTTTAGTGATTAATTATCCTACCTTATAATACTATATATCACATTAATTACAAGATGAAAGGGAGTGTCGTTCAAATTCTTGCTGAAACATTACTCTTAGCAAAAGATTTAAATGAACCAATTATGTTTTAAACTAATTAGTTTTCTATTTAATCTTCTTAAAGTTGATTGTTATAATTGTAGATAAACGTCATCCCTTATTAATATGAAGTTTGATGCCTTAAAAGGCAACATTAGTAAACATCT
>JAQGAV010000624.1:0-29574 GCA_034691345.1 Phasmarhabditis papillosa
ATTTTGTTCTGATTTTCCCCGCATCCACTCCCTGGGTGCTGTGCTATGAAGTCCCACTTCCTATGGTTCCCTCATCTCACTTCTTTGCTCCAAATATCTGCACCTTTTTCTTCTGTTTCGAAAATAAAAAATAGTCTTAAATCAAAATATTGATATGAAATGTTACAGGTTCTAACGGTCTTCGAGGCCAGAAGCTCGGATTCTGGAATTTACGTCTGCGTTGCCACCAACGAAGCTGGAACAGCGCAACAGGCTTACACATTGGAAGTTTTAGGTATGGAAGTTCAAAGATTGGAGAAATTATAACTTTTTTTAGTTTCGCCAAAGATTATTTCCACTTCTCCACTGGAGCAGAGCATTGCTATGGGCACACCATTCTCATTAAAGGTAAGGCGGGAGGAACACTCGGCTCTTTTTCTCGGCCTACACTAATTTTGTGGATCGTTTCGAGAACAATAAGTTAAACAAATCATGAGCCTGGAATCTTCCGCGAATCGGCCCCCCAACTAGCTGGCGCCGCAGGTCTACGCAGGTCCCAGAATAGAAAATAAACTATTCAGAGCGACCCCTTTTCCTAGTACTCCTTTATTCGCTTCCAAACTTCAAAAACCCCTCAATATTGTTGTTTTTGGTGAATTTCAACAAGAAACTATAATGACACTCAGCTGACAACGTCGTGGACAAGGTCTAAATGCAGATGTGGTTGGGAAAAACGGTGTTTGGATTTTTTAAACTTATTATTATTATTAATATTAAACTTGAAACCGCCTATTTCTCCACCGATTACAATTATAAACAAAATGCCTACAAGAATATCTTTGAAGCATTTGGTTATGACCGGTTTTTTGTATTCCAGTTTAATTGCTGCAAATCATTTTCCATCTGAAGACCTAGGATTCCACAGCGCGGTATCCCGAGCGGGCGTAGTGTTATAAAAAATGAATTGAAAATCGGTCAACGTGGTCCGTTTTCCCCAAAATTACATTCATTTTTATTAACACGGCGCCCCGCTCATGTTAACGCGCTGGAAACCTAGGCCTTGAGATGGACTATACTATTCTTATTTCTGTAAGAACGGAATTTCGAATAAAAAAATTCAGGCGTTTAAACGTTTCATTTTCAGTGTGGTGTTCGCGGTTACCCCGAACCTGAAATCAGCTGGACCCTCAACGAGAAGCCACTCGCCAATGGACAGAATGGTCATGTCATAGGTGAGATAAGCATTGAAACAGTTATTATTTAGGGCAGGGCTGGCAAAAGGCCGGCCCGTTTCTCAAATTTTCGGCCTCGGCCCGGCCGGCCCTCGTCTATTTCACACTTTTTAATTCTTCAAAAAAGTTAGTTTTCGTTAATATTTTTCGGCATTAACAATAAATAGCGCATCGATCTTTAGTTACGTTTTCCTATCTATGTTTATGAATACTATTTATCAAAATATTCACCTTACTCAGTCGATTTTTTCATAAAAAGTGTCCCTGCGATGGACGATTTTGTGAATTTTCCGCCCCAGCCCGGGCCGGTCCGCCAGTGAAATTCCCAATCCTGATTCATGGGCGGAGATTTTACGGGCCGACCAGGAATCAAATAGTTATCCTTTGAATCATTTAAAATACAATATTTTCAGAATCTGACGGAAGTCTTTCGGTTGCTGCTGCTACTGGTAGAAGTCAGTACTATAGATGTATAGCCAAGAACGATGCTGGACGAGATGATGTGGAATATATTATAGACACTATTAGTAAGTGAAATCATTGTCTTCCGAAATGATCAGTTATATTAATCAATGTATATATATATATAGTCTATCTCAAGACCTAGGTTTCCAGTGTGGTATCACGAGCGGGGCGCAGTGTTATAAAAAATGAATGTACTTTTGGAGAAAACGCAGTACGTCGACGGATTTTACATTCATTTTTATAACACTGCGCCCGCTGGTCCACGCTGGAAACCTAGGCCTTGAGATAGACTATATATATATAAATTAACTTCTAATCTCATAATAACTTGTAAATGCTAAGGTTCTGCGAATAAACTACTAAAATTATGAGGTCCATGAATAGTTCAGTCATAAGAATAATCTTCGGCACCTTCTTTTTCATAGCTTTGTTTTTTGGTGCAAACTTTTTTAAATCAGTGAGCAGTAACTCAGGGATATCAGGCCGAATTTCTATAGGGCATGATCAACGCAGTCCGATCCAAGAGTATCATGGAGTGTATAGAATTAGTGTATTGTAGAGTTGGGCAGCTGAGCCGATAAAAACGAGCCCAGGTTGTGATTCGGGTTTGAGCTTAACCCGAAACCCCGTTTTTGCACTATTCAACCCGAAACCGAATTGTTGCAAAAAGGGCCAAAACGTTAAACTCTAGTGTATTGTGTAGAGTCCTTTTTTGAATACCGCTCCAGCTTATTTTATTTGCGCTTAGCACTTGAGAAGCACGCACGGTGTTAAAAATCATATAAATACGCAAGTGACTCTCCATTATTATTCTTTAATTGGTGTACAGCAAGTTTATAATAGATTCATAAAATATTTGTACTACCGCTGAAATATTCGATGTCTAATTTCGTTCCAGGTGCTCCAGTGGTCACCGGTGACGGCGAACGCATCATGAACGCCACGGAGGGTGGACCAACAACAATCGTATGTCATATTGATGCAGATACACCGCAGAGACAGTGGCATAAGGTATGACGGGGACCCAATTTTTAGAACACCGAGACATGAAGCAGCTTAAGACTAGTATTAGTTGAAACATTTAGAAATATTATCTATATCATAAACTAGATCCCTAATCAAAATGCTGGAACTTTAGATGAAAATGCTTCCAATCTATCGGTGTTCAATTTATTTTTATACAACATTCCTTCTGTTCAGCATACCGCGCAGAGCTGGTTATCCGGTCCGGCCCGGCATGAATTTTTGGAGCAGGCTGGGCCAGCCGGATACCCAGCTCTTATAATGAGCTATAAATCTAATACTTGATAAAGGCTAGAGTTATTGTCTAAATGCTCTGGCCGACCGGATACCTGCAGATACCGCCGGATACCTGCAAATACCGGCAAGCGTTCAGGAATCCGCTGGGAAAATTGCACGTATCCGGTCGACCAGAGTGATCATAAAGTTATTACAAGTTAAAGCAAGCGAGTTTATCATTATGTCAGAAGATTACTCGAAACGGTCAGACAATACATGTTTGCCAAAACCCATTGAAACATTTAGTTTTCAGGTAAATCTCAGGTAAATATCACTTTTTCAGAATGGAATGGTCCTTCTCCCGACATCTTCTCTCGACTTCAACGAAGATCGTTCAGAAGTTCGCATTTCGAATGTTCGCCTCAGTGATGAAGGAGAATACACTTGTACTGCGACCAACAGTGCAGGAAATGCTAGTCAAGTAACGAAGCTATTTGTCGGAGGTGCGTTATTGGTACATTATTCTTTAAAATATATTATATATAATCACTCCCAAATGACTAAAGGCTTTTTTCTTAAAAGCCAATAAGGTTTACGAAACATATACTTTCATGCAAGGAACCGGTGCCAACCGATTTTTCTTATTTTCTCAATGTTTAAACGTATAGTCCATCTCAAGAACTAGGTTTCCAGCGCGGTATCACGAGCGGGGCACAGTCTTATAACAATGAATAGAAAAAGGGTCGAGATGGTGCGTTTTCTCCAAAAGTACAATCATTTTAGAGCTCAGCGTCCCGCTCGTGATACCGCGCTGGAAACCTAGGTCTTGAGATACACTATATACATATATACAGATTTATTTGAGCTATACACTTTGGCATCATGTGTCCCTGGCTATCGCTGTTTTCAATGCTAACACACCTGTTTATATTCTATCCCAGGAAAAATAGGGTTTTAACCAAAAAATAGAAAGCAAAAGCAAAGTTTTAACCATAAATCTCGCTATTTTTAAGATTGTTTTCAGAAAATCTTATTCAAATCGGTACCTATAAACAGTTTAAAACTATAAAATCCAAAAACCAAAAAAAACAATCAACAGAAAACTTTATAACGATGTTAAATGCATCGGGTAACACAGTATGAGGTTGCTACTCGTGAAATCTATATTGTGGGTGAAATAGAAGGCTTTTAGTGTACAGCTGGGGCCCTTAGGTTGTGGTCTGGGCCCTTCCGGAAACCAGGTGGTTTTTGAGACGATGGTTCTAGAAGATTCTTAATAACCAGCTTCTTATTCTGGGAGGTCGAATAAATGATGGCAGGGTGGTGGAGGGTTCTTCGACTTCTTCCACTTCTTCCGAGGCGGGCGGAATGAAGATTTCTTCACTTTTATCCTGAAGATGGAATATTCGATTTAGCTTAAATATATTAGGAAGATATGAGCCGAGATAGGCTAGAAGTAATTTATTTTGGTTGCCATGATTATGCCAGAACCAAATGTTTCCGAAAATAATATCAACCCGTCTATAGTTCTTCTTCAGCTAAGACATGGCGAGTCCCTCCCAATTAATAATAGTTTGTTATAATCGGATTAAAGAGTAATACGACCTTTTTTATAAATTAAGGTTGCAAGAGTGTTGCAATATTTTTTCTGAGTGCAGTTCAAAAGCAAGTTTGCAATCTGCGGATATCACGCGGGTAGCATGCAAGCAGGCGTATTGTTAAAAATGTCGACGAACTACGCAACATAAACGGCCTTATTACTTTTGAATCTGACTATAACAAAGAATATCCTCTAATTACATAAGCACTAAGAATAAGGCCCTGAAAATTGTTGAAAAACTATCCATTATTACTCTTAAATCAAGCTATAGCACTTTACAATCTCGCAAACCCCTAACTCATATAAGAGAACTCAAGTTCACAGAAAAATGTATACATGTTATCTTGTCCATTTCTGTTTCAATCTTTTGCAGTATTCTTATGTTTCACAATTTTGTTGCTAACCTTTTCAAAATCCCTTTCAAAGCGGCTAAATTGGTTCATCACATCATCGTAGAGTTCTGGACTAATCTTGAATTCTAGATCGTTGAAGCCCTAAACGTAATATTCTTTTAATCAGAGAACATTTCGCCAACCTTACCATTAATTGTAACGAGTTCACGTCATCCATTATTTTGGAGGGATCTAATCGAGCTTTTCTTTCTAACGCTGAAAACAAAAAATTTACTTTGAATGAGATTTCGGAACATATTTTATAACTTTGAAACACTTGAACACTTGGAAATCGCCGAGACAAACTCAATTCAAGAAAGTTTTCGAAATGTTTTGATCAGACCTCTCACGGAAGGCCCGGGCCCATCCCGAAGAAGAAATCTTGAGATTCTGCCAGGCCCGCCGGAAAATTCGAGAATATTGCATTTTGTCATCCCATTTGACACTTTTAAGCTCAATATACTGTAATAATAATCTTGACTATCCCGGATACCGATTACTTGATAGAATCAGTTGTTCAACTTCAACAGCCCCGAAACATTTACTTTCCCACATTTGTGACAGTGGCCGTAGTATCCGGGTGGGGGCAAGGGCTGTTTTTAGCCTGACCGAGCAATAATTCTCAACAGCAACATTTTGTGAAAAATTAGAATTCCGCAAAAGAATACATCAGAAATGGACAAGATAAAATATATACATTTTTCTGTGAACTTGAGTTCACTTATTTTTTTTAGAGATGTTTCTATACGACGGCCACAAAACTTACGCGTTGCTGTAACTGTGCATAATAACGTAGCTAGTAAGCATAGTAGAATATCAATGTGCGACATAACCTACAAATGAAACATTTAAATTATATAAAACTAGATGTACAAAGGCGAAAGACAAAATTAATTCAGATGAATAATTCTGAATAAAAATCAAAATGTGATTGATAAGAATCCTTTGAAGCGATGAGTACATGAGCTGGAGCGTTGGAAATTTCAAAATTGCTAATTACATCATTGTTTCTGAGCTAAGAGTGAACTAACGTTTTATTTATGAATGAAACCGTTGAAATAGAAAATTTCTCTAGTAATAATGAAGTGTTAAAAAAGAGTCTGAAAGAATCATACTACTATTCTAATGGCTCTGAAAGTTTCCAAATAGGAAAATATACACAAAATTACATAAAATAACGCAAGTTACACTCCATTATTTCCTTGAATCAGACTATAAAAACGGATATCGAGCCATTAGAATAGTAGTATGAAAAGCTAAAGGCTATAGTTAACTGTCGACAGATTTCAGATAAATTTCGTTTAAGATATAACATTTTACGTTAAATATGATATTACTTATAAACTATTTTATAAAATCCATAAGTCATGTTCGCTGCTAACAAATAGATATAAAACATAGTCAATATCAACCTATGTTTCCAGCGCGGTATCACGAGCGGGGCGCAGTGTTTTGAAAAATGAATTTAAATCAGTCGACGTGGTGCGTTTTCTCCAAAAGTACATTCAGTTTTTATAACACTGCGCCCCGCTCACGATACCACGCAGGAAACCTAGGTCTTGAGATGGACTATATAAACGAATTGGTTTCTTGAACTAGTAAACGTGGTGCTAAGGCGATGCTAAGTACACTGAAAAAACTGGCGAACCGGCTGGTCCCATATAAAAAATAGTGAACGAATTAACGTTATAGCATCACTACCGGATGCGATGGCCAAAACAATTCCAGAAAGTACTAGAGTTGTACTAGGAGTGGTGTTGATGATACATTTCAAATTCTTAAATTTTCAGTGGTTCCAAGAATTTCCGAGGACTCAACCCGACTTGTCGTCAAGAGCGGAGAAATGGCTACTCTTTGGTAGGCTTTTGTTTTTGAATCTACTCAAAACATCCCAAATTAGTGAGAAAAAGCAAGCGTGTTGTGAAATATCATATGGGAAAACTACCAAAACTCGTGGAAAGTCTTTGATTTTTGATTTCAAATGACTGATATTATATGTATAGTCTATAACAAATAAAAGACCGCAGAGCGCGGTGGTATACATCGGCTTCCGCAATTGCGTATTTTTCTTTTTCTGGACATGATACAAAATAAAACTAGTACAATAATAGTTTTCTGACAACGAACAAAAAATTGGGCATCGAACCATATAATGGAAGTATAATTTTGCCACAGAACGAGCGATTTTACAAACCTTACACAACACCGCGCACTGCAGTCTTCTTTTTGTTATTGACTATGTGTAATTTCTGAATTTCGAATGTTTCAGGTGCGAAGCTGTAGGAGTGCCGTCGCCATCGATCACTTGGTTAAAGGATAACGTGGTTCTTAATAATAGTAAGTTGTTTTGCACCAGGGCTGTGGATTTTACGGATCGGCCCGTACCCGGGCCGAAAATTCAAAAAGTCAGCACACGCAGGGATAATTTTTATGAAAAAATCGAAAATTTGAGAAACTGGCCGGGCCGGGCCGGCTAGCCTTTTCCTAGCCCTGGTTTGCACTTAATGATATGTTTTTTCACAAGAATATGTAAAAGTAAATGTTTCTCATTTTCAAAAATAGTGGAAAACTTCTTTATCATTAGTCATAATGAGCCGGCCATTGGATTCAAAAATAAAACATTTCGCACTGGCTGTAATCCAATAAGTTACATTCGCTGATTCCTTGTGAAACCCTACTCGTTAGAGTCAGAATTTGATCTCTAAAACGACTTTATTTGCTTAAAATGATGAATATTCGGAATTAATTTGTAATTTGAAATGATTCGAAAAGTGGAAAAAAAGTGGAAAACAAACATCCCTCAGCGGCGCTATTATTTTGCAATTGTTTTCTATTTCCAAAGAAGCCCTTTTGGGGCTTTCGAATGACTAAGCGAAGCTTGTTTTTCGTTGCTTGTAATATTAGGCAATCTTAAGTGACCAATTGGGAATATAGTAACTAGACGAGTGTTTGGAGGAAATGTGGAAAAGTAAATGCTCCTCAACTTTGGAAATACTTTTACGCTTCCGATTTGATAGTCTCTTTTGTTCGGACATGCGAAATAATTACAATGAGAAAATATGAAGGTACCGGTTACCGCTGGTTACCGGGCCGGCCGGATAACCACCTCCTGATGTATCCCCCCATTAAGAATTGGTTATTTTCATAAAATATTAAAAAGATCAAACTATTAAAGCGTATACTATGAATCCAACTATAAATATAGTCCGTTTCAAAAACTAGACTGCGAGCGCCGTTTGTAGTTAACGTGCAGCAATGACGGGATTCCCGTTCAAAAGCCAATTTTAATCGGACAAAACTGCTCTTTTCTTAATAAAGTCGGTTATAGCGGCACGTTAACTACAAACGTCGCGTGTAGTCTAGGTTTTATAACAGACTAGACTTTCATTTATGACGCAGAATATGTAAAAATGTGATTAAATGTAAAATATTTCAGCCGCCGTGGATGACCATTCGACCTCTCAAAAGAAGTCTGCCATCTTTCCCGAAGTGTCGCTGGCCGACGCTGGCGTCTATACTTGTAGAGTTGAGAATTGGGCCGGTACTACTGAAAGAGACTTTGATATGGTTGTATTGAGTAAGTTATGAACAAGAATAGGTAGAGAATGGGACGAGCCCGACTTTCTTGGTATCAACGTTACAACTACGAATGCTTATTCCACTTATAGTCGGCGAACAAATGATATGCAATTTAAAGATCTGAGTGCTCAATTCAAAATCATTGACTAGTCCGTGTTTTCGCACGCTATTGCTCGGTCGCGCTCCAGTGAAATTTGCAGTTCGTACCGTATACCCTTGAATAAGCCTTGGTCGCCGACTATAGATTGATGTTAAAAAGCATTAACAAACACAATTACCTAAAAATAATTTTAACAATTGAACATACTTTTGAAGCATTTACTATTTACGCTTGTATCTCCAGCCGCTCAAAATCTATTTTTATAATTCGATCGTACTTAATGAATATTCTACACTACTAGGTAGAGATGTGCAGCTAGGCTGGGCAAAGTGAGCGCTTAAGTCAGCTGGGCTGGGCTGGGTTCAGGTTTTGTTGGTTTAATAGAGTCTCGCGGGGTTAAGCTGGGTTGGATTTGATCCAGCCCAAAATGCCCATCTCTACTGCTAGAAATGAAATAACAATGAAACAATAATACTTTGAGATCACAAAAATGAAATGGTGAAACACTTCCTATACAGAAAAAACTGTTTCAAAAAACCCTTCAAACTTTAGACTTTTTTCTGCAATTTGTACTCCTCCCACTGGTAATGGAACCCGAACAGTTTTTGCAAACACGATACGCTTGATTAATCACTGATGACAAATATAGTCGCGCTTGTGAAATCAGATACCTTACGGATGACTAAACTATTTAAAAGCGCGAAATGCGGCAAATGAAGCGTGCCCGGGGGGGGGGGGGGGTGGTTATCACTAGTAATTGTCATCAGATAAAAGATTAGGTCAATGCCCAGAACACCCTTAGTAGGCTTAAAACATTTGAACAGATTACAACTTGCGACTAGTAAATCTTTCATAATTGTGGCGCACCGAAGCTTTTACTAATTGTTCAGAAGAAGACTAGCGGTTTCTATAAAATCCTGAAACATTCAGTTTGCTCTAAAATTTATAGTAAAAATTGGACATTCCGCTACGACTGAAAACTTTAGAAGTATACTATTTCCGTATCAGAAACGAACAGAAACATAAATTTCAGCTTCAATACTTAAAATTAGCGTTGAACAACTGTGTGAAACAATTCTGGCGGTTCCTATAAATCCTTGAAAAATTTACTTCTTGCGTTAAAAGTTGTCGTAACAACTTGACATTGCGCAGTTTCGGATGCGCTACTGTTGTAAACTTTAAAAGTGTACTATTTCGGAAGATCGAACAACCAGAAACTAAAACTCCGGCTTGAATACTGCAAATTAGCTATCCGTTCCATTTTCTAGTCACGGTGTTCGCAATGCACCGAACCTCATCGGTTGTTGTTTGCAAGAGATTCGCGGTGGGATTTACGCTTTTGTTTATAGTATGAATGTTTCATGTCTTAATGCACATAATTGAAAATTACGAAAAGGAAGCCCCAAGGAATAATTTGAAATTCAGAAATTCAAGAGAAAATGGAAGAATAGAGGGTGGATATAGTCTTTAACAAACAAAAGACCGCAGAGCGCGGTGGCTTACATAGGCTTCCGCAATTGCGTATTTGTCTTTTTCTGGACATGGGGGTCGGGTTTCCCAAAGAAAACTAAAAATATTTCTACCATTTTAATGACTGAAAACAACAGTATTCGCGTGATATAAGTAAAATTCGTAACATAAGTATGGTCTTCAACAACCTTTGGAAAATCTGAAATACAGTAACCCGAGATAGCGATGCTTGAGATGCCCAAAATTCAAAAGGCTGTAAAATTGTTCGTTTTTCCTCCAATTTTTTGATATTTATATAGTTTTACAAAACTTTTCAATCTGAATAATATAAAGAGTCCCTTAAACTATTTATTTCTCTTTGAAACCGTTGGAAACTTGGCTATTGTACTATTCTATATATCTGTTTAAGTGCGGTGAAGGTTTCAAAGATGCAAAGCTTATAAACACAGAATATTGCGACTTGGTAGTAATAACCTTCAGTACTCATTGGTTAAAATAAGATAGTTCATCTTACATAATTGTAATGTTTCAGCACAACCTCAGGTCTTCCCAGAAAAGTCAAACACAACGGCAAATCCTAGACAGACCGTGGTTCTTACATGTAACGCAACAGGAAACCCCGAGCCGGTTATCAACTGGGTGAAGGTGCCCAACCAGGAGATCGTCGCCTCAGAAAGTTAGTTTTTAGTAATGTTTTATGAAAATGAGTTGATCTGAGACTTTTCGGTCTTCTGAAAGTTAAAGTGGCAGCGTCAGTTTCATAATATTGTTTATTTGTTAAAAAATGATTATTTTTAAGTTGAAACCTTTGTTGAAAAAACTTAATGATACTTTAACTAAGTATAGTCAATCTCCAGACCTAGGTTTCCAGCGCGGCATCACAAGCTGGAAGCAGAGTTATATATAAAATCTGTCGACATGGTGCGCTTCTACAAAAGTACATTCTTTTTTTATAATAATTTGACCCGCTCGTGATACCGCGCTGAAAACTTAGGTCTTGATATGAACTATAACATCGTATTGGAATGGGAAAAACTAAAAGTTTCAACAAAATACATAAGCGGGAGAAAATGTTTCGAAACAGTTACAGGTATAAAAGAAACCAATAACAAGTTTCAAATAAATAGACTAGTGATCGCCTGCCTTTTTTCAGAATACCAACTTCTCGGCACTACGTTAGCTATCCGAAATGTTCTTCCCGAGGACGAGGGCTTCTATCATTGTATTGCAAAGAGTGAAGCTGGTCATGCAATCGGATCGAGAAGACTTATTTTAAATAGTAAGTAATATTAGAATATTAAAGCGTAGATATGGAAGGAAGTGCTTGCTAACAAAACATGTTATGTCTGACTACGAAAGACTAAAAAGTTACTCAACGTTATAGTCTAATTCAAGAGGAATAATGGAGTGTTACTTGCTTTTTTTCATGCAATTTTGCGTACATTTTCGTATTTGGAAAACTTTCAGAGCCATTTTCGGCGAGATTCTTTTTTAACACTCAATTACTCTCGGATCTTACGATAGCAGAAAATTCTTTTTCGGTACTTTCGAATAGACTAAAAAGATAGCTTTTTTTAAAGAATTGACTGGGAAACGTCTTATTTCGAAAATCTCTCAAAAAAAGTTGAAACATTCACTTGCAGCTGCAAAACATAGGCATAATATTAGTATTTATACATTAGAAGACGTGACTTTTGCAATATTTTTAAACTATTTTGGTAACCTTGTCATATAAAAAGCTGGTTAGGTCGATTTTGATTCGTTTCTTGGAGACTACATGCTTACGCATCGAGCTATAGTAAGATTCGAGAGTAATAATGGAGTGTTCAAAAAGAATCTCGCCGAAAATGGCTCTGAAAGTTTTCGGAATACGAGAATATGAGCAAAATTACATAAAAATACGCAAGTAACACTCCATTATTCCTCTTGAATCCGACTATATCAGCGCTAGAATCAGATGGGCTGGCCCGACCCCGCCCTTTCTTGACCCGAAAAGTTAATATCGAGTAGAAAGTGTGGTCAAATCGCAATGTTATCGAATTCTGAATAGTAGTACGCATGTAATACTACAACTACTGTTTTGATAACACAAAGAAACGGTTTGTAACTACAAATTAACTTCCCGATCCAACTACGATACGCTAAAAGTTTTCATTTGTCACAATCATAGTACACAAATAATTTTCTGATCAAATGAATGAACTATGTTAAACGTTCAACTGGGTTTCCGAACTTTTGATTTTCAAATAACAAGACGTACATCAACTTCTACGTAGACAATACATTATAAAAAACGTTGCAACATTTACTTTCCCAGTTTTTTCTTCAAAATATTGACATTGCGGCGAAATATAATACCTTCAAAGCTTATTTATACCAGAAAACTGGGACAAACTGTTTTCTTTGAAAATATATTAAAAACAATACGAATATCCGGCCCGGCCTGAAATTTTGGAAACCCTGGCCGAGCCTGGCCGGGCGGAAAACCACCTCAAGGCGCACGAAAGGCTGGAAACCGGCCCGGCCTAACCCAGCCTAACCCGCCCCGGCCTGAAATTTTGAAACCCAGGCCGGGCCGGGCCGGACGGATAACCACCACTGCAAATTAGTGATTATATTTTATGAAAACTCTGAATCATTTCAATTTCTGATCAAAACACTCTTATTTTCTCTTTGATAAAATTTGCTAACTAGATTAATTATCTCATTTCGGACTGAATTCATTGCATGGATAAATCTTAAGTACTAGAACACAATGTATTTTGTTAATTAAATAAATGCAATGAAATCAAGAATGGTCAATTTTAACGAGCCGACCCGGTTTGAGAACACTAACGAATGGTTTGAAACATTCGAAAAGATCTGCGTCCTTAAACGCCGAAAGGGACGCTATTTCCGCTTTTATTCGAAAAAAAAAAAGTTTTCAAAGGAATCTTTGAATGCTAAAAGATTAGGAAATTGCTGGATTACAGTTTTCAGCAGCAAAAAGTAGCAAAACATATATATAAATTAAGAAGGTGTCAGTGCTGGGAATTTAAGAAAGTTTCTCAAATACAAAAAAATCGAACAGTCTTCCAGCGCAGGGACAATTTGTATGACAATAATCGACTGATTGACTGATTTAGGTTAATATTTTGATAATAGTATTCATAAACATAAATAGGTAAATATTGTCGCACTCTTTATTGTTTATGCCGAAAAATAGCACGGAAAACTAACATTTTTGAAAATATCCGCTAAAAAGTGTGAAATAGATTAGGACTGGGGCCGACATTTTGGGAAATCGGCACGGGCCTGGCCGGGCCGGGGCCGAACATTTGAGAAACATGCCGGCCCGGGCCGGCCCGGCCGGCCTTTTCCTAGCCCTGGAACCAGTAATCACAAAACTAGAAAAACGGGTTGCTGAAACCTTTCTGAATGATGAAACCGCGATTTCAACCTTTATAATAGAAATCAAGCGCTGAAAAATTTATTAGCAAAGTTCAGAATAGCAATGTACTTATGAATAAACCAAGCAAAAATAAATAGACTTTGCATATGTTATTTCAGAATTTCAGTTGATGACGTGAAATATTTCATTAAAATAGTGCAAAGTGCGTAGTAGTAGGTCAGAGAGCCACGCCGTTTTAAACACCACCGCGCATTCAAAGGTCTAAAAATAACAAATGTTTCAAAACATTTAAAAGCAAGTGGCGTGCCTTGAATGAGGTAACAATACAAACAAATAAGTGGAACATAAGTTGGTGCTTATAAACATAAGTGACTTCTTTCCATATGAATTCGATGGATAGTCTATAACAAATAAAAGACCTCAGAGCGCGGTGGTATACATGCTTATTTGTCTTTATCTGGACTTGATACAAAATAAAACTAGTACAATAATATTTATCTGGACTTGATACAAAAAACTGCGCATCGAACCATATAATGGAAGTTTAATTTTGCCACAGAACGAGCGATTTTTGAAATCTTAAACAACACCGCGCACTGCAGTCTTTTAGTTTGTTATAGACTAAAAAGACGTTATTATTTCCAAAACTGAAATGTTTGTCTCTTACAGAATTGGATCGGGAGCAGAGGGTTATCTGGGCAGAGTGTGATGCCTATGATCGGCCGGTTAAGACGACCTATATGCCTTCTAGAGGAGATGAACCCGAGGATGAGCATTCGCTGTTGCCATGGAAGGAATCAGAGGTTTGTTATAACTTATAGAAGCTAGGATTGACTAGATATTACAAATAGATCTGTTGAAAACATTAGTTCATAATAATAGATTCGCTAATCAAACTAGTTGAAACATTCCGTTTGAACATCTCCTGCTATAGAATTTGATATTTTCGTATATTTACAACCTATATATAGAAGCGAATTAGCTGCCTACTGTGGCTACTACAGAGGTATTTAAAAATGTTCAAATTTGAGGGAATACGCTCTGTTTAATGTTGAAATAACTTTCAAAAGGGTTTAGACATTGTCATAGACTGCATACTAATGTTATTGTTGAAACTGTAAACTATTAATGTTCATATAGAAAGTTTAATAGAAACTAGCGACCACTGTGTTGAATACAGCATTATCTTAAATATTTAAAATTAGTGTTTATGCGATCTGCAGGGAAAAGTGAAAAAATTTTAGTGAAAATTATTTCTTTGGGTTTATGTAGAACTGACTAATAATAACATGGAAACTGTGATTTGATAAAGTATGCAACATTCGCATCTGAACAATTTAGCTAAAAACTACTGGACAGCACAAAAAATGTTTCCCAAATATAGTCTATCTCAAGACCTAGATTTCCAGCGCGTTATCACGAACGGGGCGCCGTGTTATAAAAAATTAATGTAAAAACGGTCGACGTGGTGCGTTTTCTCCAAAAGTATATCATTTTTAAAACGCTGCGCCACGCTCGTGATTCCGCGCTGAAACCTGGTCTTGATATGAACTATATTTCAAGTTTAGTCAAATACTAAGTACATGCTCTTTTAATGCAAAGGAAGTACGCTAAGTCACATGTTCCATACATTTCAAAACATTACCTAACTTACCGTTTACCCTTATTCGAATGAATACCCTGACTTCCAGGAATCCTTCTGGAAGAAATACGAAAATCTTAGTGCAAATCATGCAAATTCACGTAATTTGTGATGCTAAATTGTATTTTGAAATTTACAAAACCCGCCAACTTCCGCTATAAAGCAAATGATGTGTAAGACGTTAAGTAGAAGGGCAAAATTCGTGTAAATTTGAAGTTTCTAGTGAAAAACAGGACTTTTAGTGCTATTTTTCGGCATTAACCATAAAGAGTGCAATAATCATTACATATTCATGTTTTTGGATATTATTTATCAGAATATTCATCTAAATCAGTCAATTTTATGCAAGCGGTTGTATGCAATAATACTCAAGGTTGGGAAAAGGACGGCCGTGCCGGCCCTGCGCAATCCGTAGTAAATATTGCTAACGGACTATAGCAAAGTATAATCTATTGGCGCTCATTGTACTTGTATGGATGTATATCAAATAAGCAATAAAAGACATTAACATTATATTAAGAGAGGAAGAAAATTAGTTACAGTAATTTGAGAAATAAATCCTTAAAGATAATAAAAGCAAGAGATATTTCCAAAGGGTTCTTCGGTAAAATGCACCATTTAAAAAGTGGGCGATCTCGCCTAGTTCAATAATAATTTCACACTTAAATGCATCACTCATCATCGTATGAATAGAGGTTATCTGCTTGAATTTTGCAAATTAAGACGGACAATTATATATGTAAGCTATAGCCTATAATAAACAAAAGGCCGCAGAGCGCGATGGTATTATACATATTTAACTGCGTATTTGTCCTTACACAACATCGCGGACTGCAGTTTTCTTTTTGTTATGGACTAAATTACGCACAGAATTTAGAATTGCCATTGTTCAGGGAGTAAATGTTTCAAGTAATTATATACAATCAGTCTCTTTTCCCGAGATAGTTATTGGGAAGATTGAGATACAAGGATAAAAATTAATATAAACTCTTATGAATTTCAGGATGTATCGCTCAATGGAACCAACGGCATAGTTATTCGTTGTCTGCCTGGACCAAGAGCTCCCCGAAAGGTAGGCTATAGTCCAAATCAAGAGAAATAATGGAGTGTTGTAGTCGACGGACCGAAGTCATGCTATTAAAGGACTTCGAAACCTCGTAGTCCTTTAAGAGTTTAAACTCATTTTTCTAATCAAATTTATTAACAATCGCTATTGTTTTCTTTCCACCATTTAGCTTATTGTGCCTGGATCAGATTTACAAAAGAAAACAGTAAGAAAAATGAAAAACAAGAGGATAAATCGCCTTTTAAAATTTTTGCTTTTGTACGCAATTCCGCGTACGGTGATTTTCTCTGTCACAGTAAATTGCACGGCCAAACATGAAGACCGGCCGTCGACTATACTTGCGTATTTTAGGAAATTTTGCGTATATTTTCGGTTTTCGAATACTTTCAGAGCCATTTTCAACGAGATTCTTCTTTTAACACTACATTATTACTCTCGAATCAGACTATATTAGGGTGGCAAAAGTATTTCTTTTCAATTCTGATATAACAAGGTACCTAAATGGTTGCGCTTTAGCTCAACAGTACACTCTAAGTAACAACCAAAGAATGCTTGTTTTCTTAAAAGTTAACGTTTGATGCTATTATTATACGGTAATAAAACAATCTGAGGACTCACATACTAAACCCAGTGAACCCTAATGTCAGTCAAGCATCCATAAAACATTTACTTTAACTCATTAATTTTCTCTTATACCTGTTAATGCTATCATATTTTCTACTTTCTTATACTATTGTCACAACTGGCAAAAATTTTAACGAAAATAACACAAAAAATAGAAAGAATAACGATTTCACCTTGTTTTTATAGAATATTTCTAATATATCGCGATAGTGCGTTCATTAGCAAAGATCTGACCCATTGAGTTTGCAGCTCGCACCGTACCCCCTGAATAAACCTTTGCCGTCGACTATAACTCATAAATTTCATTTCAGGTCGGCCTTCATGTGGTTCCAAAGTTCGTCGTTTCACCTCAGAATAACAGAGCCCCTATCGGCACAACAGTAGAACTCTCGTGCAGGTGAAAATGTGGAAAAATAGACTTAAAATTTAGATTAGCGCCGTTCAACACTACAATATAGTTTAGGTGTTTGATTCTCAGACAATTGAGCAGACCTCAGTTTTTAGCAAATATGACGCTTAAAGTATCAAAAATAATTTTTAAATTTCTAATCGAACTCGTTAGCCTCAGTGGCCGTAGTATAGGAGCGCCCGGTGGGTGACAATGCTCAACTGCCGGGGCACCCACCTGGGCGTTTCTATACTACGGCCACAGGGCAGCGAAAGTTCACGTAGTCGAAACCAAAAACCGTGAAAGTATTCCGACAGCTCACAGATTCTAGAATGGAAGAAGAGCGTGGAATGTTCATTTCTGGCAAACTTTTTAAAGACATGTTTTAAATAAAATTGCCGTTTTTGTAATTAAAATAGGTGAAATGCTAAATTCTGCCCTTTAATGTACTTCTACTGTGCAAAACACAAGAAAGTAGTAGACCAATAAATTTAGAGAAAATTCCCACATGAATTAGGTCTTTCTCAAGTTGGCAAATAAGGTTTCAAGTTTCTGGAAACAGTCATGAAGAATTTATGTGTTATTCGAAAGAAAGTGAAAACTAAATATTTAAAACGTAAAGAGAGTTTCCTTTAAACGATAGTTGAGCATACCCCTCGCGAAAGGCCCGGCCCGGCGAACTTTTACAAAGCCGGGCCCGACCAGATGAGAGGCTGCAGTTGAGCACTTCTGCCAAGGAAAATGAGGTGAAAGTAATTGTTTCAACAAAATATATAATGGGTTAATGCGCTTTTACATTAATCTGATCCTGTTTGCGATATCTTGAAGTAACAATAAGAATCTGAACATATAGAGAAGCATATAGCGTTATTTATATAAAGCTGGGAAGACACTGATTTTTATCAAGATATCAAAATCATTTGCTACATTTGAAATTCTGTATCACGAGCTTGGTTACTAGCGTAGTATTTGGAGAGTGGCATTGTTAGATTAAATAAAAATACTTCTCAAGAAAAGGCGTTCATTATAACATAACGCCGCGGCTCACCAGTATGCGCACTGGAAACCTTTCTCTTGATGCAGATTATAGCATATGTGTAGTCTACTAATTAGGGTGGCGTTTCAGTATAGTAAACCGATCAAACGGTATACCGATATTTTAAAGGCAAATTTTTATATACAAAGTTACCGGTATACCGTTTTAATGTAAATTTTCCGAAAAGTTTACCGAATCGCCTATTGTACTATTGCACAAAGTGAACTTCTGCAAAACTACATTCTTTTGCCATTCTTCCAAGGTGTTATTATCAAACAACAGAGATCATAAGTGTCGACTATAAAATACGGCTGTCAAAATAATGTTCGCCTTACAGAAAATAAATGTTTTATTTTCGTTGAACATCGTTCCTGCCTATATATCTATCTCGCCCCGCCCACTTCTTTCCGTGGAAGTTCCCTTTTACTTTTTGTATTAATGGAAAAACATTCGCTTGGCTCATGATAAATGTATAACTTTTTGACACCGCGAATCCCACGAAAAAGATGCCCAAATATTTCTCGCTTTTTCTTTGTACTGACACGAAGAGGAACATTTAAAATATGAATATCGCTGACGAACAATTTTTGATCTTTTCGTTTTGAAAGATAAATGGAAAACTCTTTTCATGCAATGATAAAGAAAATGTTTCAAAAGTATTCAAGTGTTAGCAATTAGCTATAGGGTTAATAAACAAAGGATGTATACAATAGAACACGGCTCGTCAATGGAGACAATGTAGTTAAAGGACTGAGCTCCCATTTTAATATTAAAGTTCATTTTTCACTTGAATGCTTGAACCAAAACACTCGAAAAAACTAGTTGCATATATTGAGCTATAACCTTTCCATTTATATATAAATCAACATGAATTGCTCAACAAAATAGCCAGATTATGAGCATAAAGATTTCACCATTTGAATTTGCTCTGTCTCATATCCTTAGGGCGCGGCGAGCTGTGAGAAAGTATCCATATCCCCAAATTCATCCAAAAGCAGTGAAAACAATATTACATACGAAAACTCCTTACAGGCATATAGAAAACAGAACGGACGAAAGTCGAACTATTTTAACTGCAAGTTCGTAACTTGCAGTGTAATTTTTTTTTTGATTTTTTCTTCTAGTACCATTTACTGTGACTCGCAGTATGTAACAACAAACAGTATGTTCTTGCAATTAAAAAGTGATGATACCTTACAAAGAGTCTTTATCTCATAAATAAACTTATAGAGAACAGAATTGTCGAAACCAAACTATGTTGACTGCAATTTAAAAATGTTGAGAAAATTTTTTGATGGTTCTGTTACCTGGGATTCCCATCATCAAACAACATTTATATTTTAGTGCTATTGGTCCCCCGACACCAATGTTAATTTGGACTAAGAACGGTGATCTAATCGATGGAAAGGAGCAAGAATCCGGCTACTCTCGTCTGGTTATCCCAATTAAGAGCTTAAGTGATAGTGGAACTTATACTTGTCATGCTCATAATAGTGTTGGAGTTACTACGGTAAGTGAGCAGTTCAAGGAATATTCAGGGTGATAAATCAAAATCTGATTATGTTTTGTGCTATTAATCACTTGGTACCAATAAATAACTATCTCTTATTATTCTGCCCTTTTACAAAAATGTTAGAAACATTTACTTCTACCGGTTCCCGTCAATTTTAAAGTAGTGTTGTTAAGTTGGTCTGAGTTGATCTGAGTTGTTTTCGTCTCTTCAAACACCAAAATTTTTTTTCCTCTTTTGCCTCGGTTTGATGTAGTAGCGCACAACTAGTTAGAATCCGGTGTAAATTGAAAAAAAAGTTTGATCGAAGGAAACTAGAGAGAAAAAACAGAGATGGTCTCAGCTGGTCTGATCTCGCCCGTTCCTATTTTCAAATATTATATTCCGATAAGACTGTATTTACATTTAAGAGGCTTGAATCTAACATATCACCATTTTTCTGAAAGAAAACTAATGACTTGACGGCTATTATTAGCAAAAAACCACAGACCAGCGCAGATCAGATTAACAAGCCTGCGTTAAAGCGATAAATAGAGAGTAGTCAATAAACCAAAATCAGAATATGTTATTGGTTATTAATTTTTTTGCATAAAACAGATAAACTAATCCCTATAAGCAAGAAATGTATTATGATTTTGGTAAAACTACCATCATTTGAAATTTAAAATTGTTTAAATAGAATTCGATGAAATAACTATTTCGGAACAGTTTCTCTCCTTACAAAAATGTTAGAAACATTTACTTCAACCGATTATCCGTAATTTCGAAAAGATAAATTTATATTCATAAAGTACAGCACAAATAAATTCTCCTACTCCTGTAATTTCAGACAACAGCCGAACTAACAGTAACCACTGGTGATGAGATAGAACCAGAAACTGAGGCTCCCTCTACAAAACAGAAAGTCGCAGTTCTTACTTGTTACGACAAAATGTTACCGTACTCTCGTGGTGTTACTTGGTTCTTCCACTCGAGACCAATTGATATGAAACTGAGAGGAATGCACTTTATGAACAATGGAAGTCTTGTGATTCAGAATATCGATCCACAGGTTGGTGAATAAACAGAAATGACTAAGACGGTAGTGGCGAAATAAATGGATCGATGGATGCTGGAAATAAATTATTATTATTATTATTATTATGGATCAGAATGAGGCTAATATCCAGAAATATACATAGAAAACCTTTAGAACAACCAACCAACTGATAAAAGGTCGGCAATCATGGGTGAAATCTTTTATTCTTTATATATACCCTTCTCTTTTCTACTGTGTAATATACTACAACTGAAATCTTTACTTCTATAGATGATAAAATAAAAAAGTATTATTGATTGTGTTTGTACTAAATTTGAATATACTTTTTTTTCATAGAGAAGACTTTATTAGAAAATTCTTAGAAAATATTTCTGAACTAAATGTTTCGCATAAAGTTGAAAGCAAGTCCATTTCAATGAAATCAATTAACTGGCTGTAAAAATTTAAAAAACGTAAAACTTAATAATCAGCATGATTCTTATTGTGGCCACGTTTCCACACTTAAAAATAACTTCCTTTGGATAATTCAAGTTTGAATTTGATTTTGATGCAAAGGTCGCGGCGGCGATGTTGGATGCTAACTAAATAGCATTGGCAGGTGCTAAATAATTTAATATTAAAATGAATCGGATTCAGCTCAAGCGAATAATGTTTTCACCTAGCGAATTAGGTCATCACGTCATTGATGCATTTCGTATTTCTAATGTTTCTGAGAATTAATATATAATTTATTTGAATGGGTATCCGTAGATTGAAAATATGAAAAGTAATGATAAAGAAAGTTATTGAATTGAATTAATAGATTAGCTAATACTTAAGTTTTCAAGAAACATATAATTTGAGTGAACTATTTCGTTTCGCCCAGAGTCCTAGACGAAATACCTCTGATCGGTGCTTTGGGCTATTCAGTAGGAGGTACACCGATTTGTTTAATATAATATTGTTTACAATCGATCGAAAAGAAAGTATACCTTTTATAATTGTTGCTTTCAGAGTGATGAACTGAAGCATTACACTTGCAAGGTCAGAGGAAGAAAGAGGTTCAACGCAGTCGATATCGTAAGTTTTGAGATTGGACAAGATATATAGTCTATCTCAGGACCTAGGTTTACAGCGCGGTAGGACAAGCTGGGCGCTGAGATTTAAAAAAAAAATGTACTTTTGTATAAAACGCACCACGTCGACCGATTTTACATGCATTTTATTTAACACTGCGCCCATCTTGTGACACCACCCTGGAAACCTAGGTCTTGATATAGACTATATGATTTGAAATGTTTTTGGATGGGCACAAGTAAGAGCTACCTTGCAAAAAGTTATTTACAGTAGATTTATATAAGTTTATAAACAATATTCAGTTTTCTTGAAAATGAAAAATGTGGTCTGCAAAAAACTTAATTTATATTTACACTGTTACGCGAGACTAACCAATGCGTAGTAGCACCAAAACAGTAATTTATGTATCTTTAGTAAACATAAATTATAATGATTTCGAACGGCGTATAGTGGTGATTCCTTGAGATTCACCTTATAATTCTGAAAAACAGTCTCGTAGAAAATAAGGTTATATGCTATATAGTCCATCTCATGACATAGGTGGACAGCGCGGTATCACGAGCGGGGAGCCGTGTTATAAAAAATGAATGTACTTTTGGAGAAAACGCTCCACGTCGACCGATTTTACATCCATTTTATAAAACAGTGCGCCACCGCTCGTGATACCGCGCTGGAAACCTAGGTTTTGAGATGGACTACAAGTGAAAAGTAACTGTTTCGTCGAAATGTTTACATTTTCGGTTTAGTAGAGAAACGATTCATTAAACTTAATAAAGTAAATGTTACGATAAATGTTTGAATCATTGTTAAGTCCTTTTCAAAACCTAGACTGCAAGCGCCATTTGTAGTTAGCGTGCCGCTATAACCAGCTTTATAAGGGAACGGGCAATTTTGTCTGATAGTAAAATTGCACTTTTGAACGGGAAGCCAGTCATAGCGGCACCTTAACTACAAGCCTCGCGGCTTGCAGTCTAGGTTTTGAAGCGGACTATAGTTTATTCCCCACCCAGTCGGGCAACTATATGAATCTAATAAACATAATTACAGGTTGAAATCGAGGATGCCGTTCCTTCAGTAGAGACCTCACCCTCGACAATTCATGTCTCACCTAACTCGGCAGTCACACTAGACTGTAATGTAACTGGACAAGCACTGACTACTAATGTTGTATGGACCAGAAATGACCAAGTCATAACACCTGATGAAATTACTCATGTATTGGTGGGTTAATATTGCGTTTTTAGAATACTAACTACGACAATAGGTTAACAATAGAAATCCGTTTCTGTAAATGTTTCAAGGTTGAATGAATGACAAAATTTCAAGATACGTTAGTAATCCGTAGTCGATAAGTCGATAAAACGCACAAATATAAAACTTCTATTTTTTGAAAGTAGTTCTGCATTACGATGTTGTATGAGAAGTTCCCCAATATTTTACTAACGTTGAACTTGTTTTAGAATTAGAATCTCCTTACCAGATGCTTCAAATCAAAGCATTGCTGTTATTGCTAAACAAATTATAGTCAGCGCCAAGAGAAATAATGGAGTGTCACTTGCGTATTTTTAGGATTTCTAACACCGCAACTGCAGGCAAATTGCACGCGCGTACTTGCAAAGTGCAATATTGAACGGAGAGTAGCCGCCAGATGCTGGCGCAGTGCGAGCAAAAGGGGCTCAGACGAGCGTTGAATTCTTTATACTTCAACATTACTCTTGGCGCTGACTATATTATACGAGATTTATTGAGGTGTAATATTTATTGTACTAGTTATAGTATTGTCCTCGCAAAAAAGAATCTCGCTGAAAATATCTCTGAAAGTGTTTGAAAATAGGAAAAAATACGCAAAGTTGCATAAAAATACGCAAGTAACACTCCAGTATTCCTCTTGAATCAGACTATAGTAATAACAACAAAAGGATTTAAGTAAATTCTGGGAACATTTTGCTAGGAGTTTAGCGAGAAACAATCATTTTGAACCATACCTATTGCTATTCGCAAACTACTGTATGAAAAACAATAGATTACCATTTTGAGATCTTACCAAAAACATCACTTTGTATAGAAAACATTGAGCATTCAGGCGAAGTTTACGCCATTCAGTAAAATAATTCCAAAATAAGTTCATTTAAACTTTAAGAACTCCACGTATACTCTATTAAGTCCTTTGAATTTACAGACTTCAACTCTACGCACTTTGTTGGTTAAATACCAAATGTTTGCAAGAATAACGTAATCGCGCGCTGACAAACATATTAGTAAAAAGCCAGGAGATCAGTAATATGGCGGAGTTCCAGGAAAATTTGTAAGATCGAGAGCAAAATACGCTCTCCGCGGCTACATTCTGAACTAAAGACCGAATTAATAAGAAATTGACCAAATCAGAATTTGATCAATACTCAAAAAATTAACTGTTTTAGTAGTTTACTTAACAGAAATATTGCGATATCGCAGATGCAGAATTACTAGTTAAAACTACTTTCAGATTTTACAAACTATTGCAAAACATTTGCTTTTGCACAATATTAGTTTAAGACAGCAGACAAACGATATGAAAGTTAAAGGCCTGAGTGCTCAATTTAAAACGCGCAAAATAGTAATATTCTCTAACATAAGTCAATTGTTTAAAAAAATAAATTAAATTGTATATTGACTAGTCCGCGTTTTCGCGCGCCATTGCTCGGCCGTGCTTCAATAAAGTTAGCAGTGTGTACCGTATACTCTTGCATAAGCCTTGGCCGCAGACTATAGTAGTGATTTGCAAGGCTAGAAATTGACCAAATAGGAATTTGATCAATGCACAACAGAATTACTAGTAACATATAGGAATGTATTATTAGATATGTTATCAGAAGATAACTCGAGTTAAAGATGAATTACATGAAGCTAGGAGGAGAAGGATGTATAATCGGATTCAAAACAAATAACGGAATGTAGAAATAATTTTCAAGCCAAAACTGCTTGTACGCAATTGCGTTTGGCCTGTAAATAGTTTTCTACACTCCATTATTCGTTTTAAATCCGACTATACACATAAGCGATCTGTTCGATACTGGAAATAAATTACTATCATAATTATTGTATAGGGATGTAACCTTAAAAACCACCCTATCATATTCACCTAGTATTTTCAGCCAAACAACAGTCTTCTCATCACCGCCGTTGAAGAATTCGACAAGGGAACTTACAAATGTGTCGCTTCAAACTCATTAGGAAAGGCATTCGACCAAGTCGAATTGACTGTCGAAGGTTTGTGTAACATTTACTATTGTGACAGATCAACATCATGGCTGGAAATTTCAGGGGCCGGCCGGGGCCGGGTTTTGGGAAATTGGTCCGCCTTTTCCTAGCGCCTTTTTAATGAGATTCTGAAGGATCGAGAATCTCATTAATTTCTAATCCTTTTTTGGCTTCAAAACATCAACATTATGTTGTGCTAAACATTGAATTTTGATTTCTTATCTATAATTTGTGCGATTTTAATATAACTAAAAGGATTAAACTTTAATGTAAATTTAATCCAGAAACCTTTGCATTGTGCTTTCGAGCACAACATATAATGCTAAAACTAGAAAAAAAACGGAAAAACAAAGCTAAAACGATTCTGATTCGGATTTTTTCAAAATCTATACTACATTGCGCCGGCCATCGTATGAGGCCGGCGCAATATATATAGTCTAGGTTTTGAAACATACTATATAAGATAGAATTTAATTCCTTAACTTGAATTCTGGAAACATTCGAAAAAAAAATTGAAACTATTGAGTAATGTAGGCCAAATATAATTTGTAGACCAACTTTGCTGCAGAATTTGCATTATTAAAAACAAAGTCTTTATGAATAAAGCATTAAACAAAAGGGTCTAAAGTAATAACAATGTTTTTTAGAAGGGGCGACGACCACTGTTGGTTTTGAAGACAAAGTGAGAGAATCATCGAGACAAGCTATCACAAGTAAGTTAATAACTAAAATAGTGATAGATTAATTGTTAACTATGATTATCCAAATACAATATAACTATTAAGATCGCAGAAAATACTAAACCTGGTGATTGACTTTACAAATGTTGAATTTTGAAACATTTAGTTTCGAGCTTTGTTCATTCCATTGGATAACTTTGCAGACCAAAAATCCAAATGTCTGCGAATTCTTCTGATTGGTCATATTTACCTTATAGAGTAGTGCTTAACCTAACTAATCGTAAAATATCATTCTGAACTTTTGGTCGTCATACTTAGGAACCGGCACCCCTTTGGCTGAATTTAGAAATTTGACATACAGGTCACATCATTCGAAAGATGCTTTTTGATGTAACCGTAATCCGGAAACAGATTATAGAAAAGTCAATTATTCATTTTGCTACGACCCAAATAGTACCGAATCTTTAGGGACAAAATTATAGGATAATTGTGTTTTTGATTAGGGACGGGCGGAGCTTACTGTAAGTTAATAGTTGCTCGCAATGCAGAGCAAAAATATATTAAACGAATTGTGTTTAAATTTTAAGAAGCCTTGTTATTTATAGATTGTTAACTATGATTATCCAAATTCAATATATGAAGTTGCAACATTTAGTAATTTCCATTTTCGGTTACATAGATAGAGCCGTCGTTTTATATAGCTTTATTCTATATAGTCTATAAGAAACAAAACAGCTCAGAGCGCGGTGGTATATAGAGGCTTCCGCAATGGCGTATTTGTCTTTTTCTGAATTACTCGCAGTGGCAGAATTGTAATGTTTCAGACGCTCCAACCACAACCTCGTCTACTACAACTAGTACTACCACTACGACGACAACAACTCCTCAACCGAGCACTCCAAGATCAGCCGAATTGTTGCCGCTTGATGTAAGTATAGCACTTATTCTAGTTAACAAATTAATATAAGTGTATTATTCATTCATTGGATTTCTTTGACGCCCATTGGGCACCAATAAGTTAAATTCTTTCATCCTGACTTTCTTGTAACGTAAATTTATATGTGGCCCGATATATGGCGGAAAAGAAATCAAAATATAGATTTGAATGGACTTTATGGTTATGGACGAACCAAAAGACAGTCTATAGTAAAAACAATATCTAGAAATCAGTACCCGGGTCGGGCCCAGGTTGGATTTTAAATCTTCTAATTCAGGTGAATTCCCGCGAGCACCATGATGATTATGCTTCCTATGAAGAAGGCAGTGGTCACCCTTATGCACTTCCCCTCACTAGACCTACAGTTGCTGTTGGAATCTATGAAGTCAACAAGGGAGAAAAAGAACCAGAATCTATTTGTCCACATGGATATACAAGTATTAACGGAATCTGTACCGGTTAGTTGTTGCAACATTTCATTTGATTAACGTCGAGCGATCGGCACACTTTGTCGATTTTGCATTCATGCTAGTGTTAAAAGTGGAAAAATACGCAAATTACACAACGGTTTTACCTCTAAATCCGTCTATATCATATACAAATAAAGATGAGGCAATTTCGTACAGCAAAGCGCGTTGAAGAAACATGGAAATAGTAAACTTCGAAATACGTACTTATTGATTTAGGTGCTAATCCCAATGGCTCTCCTTTAAAATCAGTTGCCTCCGGAAAAGATCGTTGCCCCGAAGGGTACGTATTCATGGACGGTGTTTGCGAAGGTAATTGAGAAGAGAATTTTTTAAAAATGAATCCACTCATCGGAAAAACGATTCATTTTTAGTTCACAGTATACAACTAATCGAAAAACATTTACTTTTTAGCTAACTGGAAACTCCAAGATAACTGATAACTGAATTCACTTTGCAAAAATGGAAATGGACTTTTTTCAGTAACCCAACTGTCGTAAAATTATAGAATGTATATATAGTCTATCTCAGGAACTAGGTTTCCAGCGCGGTATCACAATCAGGGCGCAGTGTTATAAAAATGAATGTAAAATCGGTCGACGCGGTGGTTTTTCCAAAAGTACATTCATTTATATAACAATGCGCCCCGCTCGTGATACGGCGCTGAAGACCTAGGTCTTGAGATATACTATATATACATATAATTTAACGAGAGTTTGGTTACTGAAAAAAATCAGTTTCCATTTTTGCAAAGTGAATTCAGTTATCCCAGAAGTATAGGGTTAGCTAAAACGTAAATGTTTCTCGATTGAATGTATGTAGAGATGTGAATTAAAATCAATCATTCTAGCCGCTTGGTTGACCGAAAACTAAAAAAAGCTTTATTGAACAATTAACACAAGATTTTTTTGTAGATTTCGACGAATGTTCCTTCGACCATCCTTGCGAATACGAGTGCGTTAACACCATTGGTGGATACGAATGCAGATGTCCTGATGGTTATGAGAACATTAATTCGGAATGTATTGGTAAGTTGTAAACCTAATTAGAATGAAATATAATCTAAAATACTAAAATTATGCTAAAATTAATCAGCGGGTAACTGTATTTGAGTATTAAGGCGGATAAATGGCTCGTCTTAAAACAGGACGATAAGTGCAATTCCCATCCTCCTCTCGAAACAGATAGTTTTGTGTCAGCTTTGCAGTGAAATAGTTTATATAAATTGCCAGTAATTGCCAGTAATGCTCTCTTTAGCAAATAAAAGTATTTAAAAGTATTTTATTTTCTGTATTACTCGTAGCACAATAATAGTAGATTGCTATGAGGCAGGTTTTCGGCCATTCATTTCGGAATCTTTTGAACAAAGACGGCTCCTTTCTAACATTCAGTCTTGGGGTGCGGGAAACATGGGATTAATAAGCTGCTGGTTTCCCAAGCCTTCTACAGCTACGGGGAGTCGAACCCACAGCCTCAAATCCTCGCATATTCAGAGACCGTTGCTCTAACTACTAGGCTAAAGCACAGCACTTAGAACATAATTTAGACGTTAATCGAATTCTTTCAGATATTGACGAGTGTCAGTCAAAGGATAGTTGTTCTGACGGTCTTGTATGTTTCAACCAACTCGGCTCCCATTCATGTATCCCTGATCCATGTCCTGCTAACTATACCGTGGAGGATAACAGGTAATCTAGAGTTATCTAGAGATTACTGTTTACTTCAGAATCCGAAACGGGCCAGGCAGGGGCAAGGGCAAAGCCTATTGCTAAATCTGGCTCACTTTAGGGTTACAAAATTTGCACGCTGACACCATGAAAAGATAAGCAAGGTTACTACTATATTTTCTATTTGTAAATGGCATTCCAGATCCTGAATTGGTTGCTTCTTGACAGCATAACTAAGAAATCTAGCGAAACATTTACTTTCTGGGTCTTATTCCAAGAATTTCATGAATACAGCAGTAATATGTCTCTGACTTTATAAATAAGTTGTCAATTTATTCATACAACCGAAAATTATTGATGACTTACCTTGTTATAGACATTGTGTCCCGAACTGCAAAGACTGCGATGACCCTCCAATTCAGCTTCAAATGTTAGGAGTACCAAGTGGATTGCCAGCAGGTGAGGCTTATATTAGTTTTCAAGAAGGTCTTTGAATTTGGGTCGTAAGCGAACTACAATTAGAGTGGACAAACGTACGGTACGGTTAACGGTATATCAGTAAAACGAAAAAAATTGCATTCAGTTTAGGGTGCACCGTTTTACAGATACGTTAGGTATACCACTATTCGATGCATATAGTCGACGGACGTATTGTTTGCAGGGGTATACGGTCAGTTTTGCAAAGGAGCGCGAATACAAAGGGGTATTCGACTGAAAACCCAAACGGATTAGCGCTCCAGCGCAACATTCGCAGTCCTTTAGCTGCAAGCAAGTT
>JAQGAV010000625.1:0-29539 GCA_034691345.1 Phasmarhabditis papillosa
CAGTTGGGAGAGCGTTAGACTGAAGATCTAAAGGTCACCAGTTCGATCCTGGTTTGGGGCAATTGTTTTGCAAATTTTGGAAATGCAGTAAAAGTTTACTATTTTGCTTTCATTTCAGATTGATAGACAATTTAATGGTGAACTACTAACCTACATGCCAAGTTTGGACATTTAGCACCATTTTGGTTTGAATTAAAATATTAGACAAAAAGAATAACGATACTTTCATATCCAAACAATGTCATCGCTTGTAATAAATGTTTTGTTTCATAATATAGTTTATTGTTCTTATTTCATGTTTACAGTTTACAATTAAAGAGATTGCATATCATTTGATAGTTTATTTACAAAAGATTAACCCGTATTAATATCGATATATCTCGTCTTTGTTTTTGCTATTGTTAGATGTGTAACTAACAATAGGTTTGCATGCAGGAATGTGAACTGTTTGTCATTCTTGTACTCCTTGTTGACTTTGAATAGGCGGTTATCGGTGCCGGTTGAATCTCCTTTTCACCGGTTCGCCATCTTATCCATCTGAATCGATAGCTTCTATTTAGTTTAGGGTTTCTTACATAATTCAGAGTAAGCTATTTAGAAATGGTATGATTACGGGTTTTATGCAATCATCTATAAAAGTTGTGAAATATTTAAGTTAACTTAGAATCATCGTAGATAACGTACTTGGTAATTTTGGGTATGACGCAATGTAGGAATGAGCTGATCAGTAGACCGAAAAAGAAGGCCAGTATTAGTTGAAGGACTGTAAACGGATCGTTGTGCGATATATATTAATAGTAGTTATTTACCGAACTCATTTGACGATGCGGTGATGTTCTTCTGTATTACTTGTGTGGTGCAGGCTTCTCGCTTCTCGCACATGCAGGGCTTTGATTGTAGAGCTAGTCCTTTAAAATGATTATGCTATGACAATTTCGTTCGTCACTAAATTTTTACCGAAACTCTATTTAGTCTAACTATAATACTTGAAGGCGTTGTTTGATAATCTTATACGGTTATTATTCACCACTCGTAACGGTTGGTGTAGTTAGGCCAGGTATTCGAGCCAATATATAAGATATGTTCGGGTTATTTTGACTTAGAACCTAATATTTTTTCCGTTTTAGAGTATATCTTACTTTTCGATAAGTTTTCATACCTTTCTTGACTAGCTTGAGTGATTCCTCCTGTTCACATGATTCGATTCGTTGTGTCAGTACAGATTTTCGACTGGAACAACGATTTTAGCATTTAAGTCAATAACTTGTTTGAGAAATTGAATGTGATCCAAGCTCAATTCTGCCCATAAAAGCCTTAGCGTTTAGAGGTTTAATTTACACGCTCGGTTATTTGATGGACACATTCATTATATATAGATGGGATACGGTAGTGAAAGTAGTTTCTTCTAAAAAAACACAATATTTTTTGGAAAAAGCAGCAAGTTTCTTCAAGTTACATAATCTAAAAACAGCTAGTGATTATTACTAATTAGTGTTTTACTAGATGTTTCTTGTAATTACTAGTGACTTTACTGTATTTCTTGTAATCCCCCAAAGTCTATATTCAACTAAACTGACTGCATATTCTGTTGTATATTAACACAATCATCTCCATTGGATATCCAAGCACATAGTGGGTCTGCCATATTCAGACAACCCCCGCAACTGCGTATTTCGGAGCACCCGGAGGCGGGTAAAATGAGAACCTAAATTCGAGAACTGGGTTGAGCCATGTAATCAAACTTCTAGTCCTTACCCAGGTAGACTTCCAAAACTCTACTAAACCGGACTGGCTGGCCCTTATACTATAATAGTGCTATGACCCCGCCCCAAAGACTCAAACGTTCAAAACTTGGTCAGTGTTAAAACTTTTGCTACATTTCATTACTCGGTGCTTACATTTTCATCCGATGTTGCAATGAGCTGTGTTTTGAATTGATTGTTGGCCAAGCGACGGCGATGGGTCCATATGGATTTGATTGGGAGTTTGCTCTGAAAACTAGATTGATCACCTGGTTTCAGCGGTGTGAACGGGCCGGTCCGCAGAATATCTAGACATGTCTGGTTTATTTCAAAACTTACGCTTCGAAACTGTTAGACCGCTCGCCCGGTATGATTACTTAGCAGAGATTTCGGAAAATTGAACCATTTTTGAGATGTAAACAAAATCAAGTTGGTAGTTTTTGCCAGTATTCGGCAGATAAGCGACTCGTTGTCAGTTGCCTGAGCACCTACCTTTTTTGATGTTAGGGTAGTAACATGTTTCATCTGGTTAGTTTTATGATTGACTGTTATCTTGAATATACTTCCTAGATTTGTACCCAGAAACACAACATCGAATCGGTCTCCGTTTAGATCTTAAATACTAGGATTATCATTGGGGCGCTTATTATAAAGTTTGAATTATAATTAGAGCGCAATTCTATCTAAACCAACCTTCTACATTTTGTTGAATAGTGAGTGCGGTGAAGTGCTCCTTGCCGTAATGTTCAAAGTGAGGACGCTCATACAGGACTGAAACAACTTGGTAAGTTAAAAAAGTATTATCAAGTCCCTATATACTATAGCTCGTTTCATTCTATATAATTCAAAAGATATTTTGAAAACTAGCATTTGTGAAAATCAATAATTCCATATGATTAATATTGGATCAGGATATTTCGCAATAGTCGGGCCCAGGGGCTCGACTCATAGGAAATACTGACTTATATATTACTGACTAAAACAACACCTGAAAAATAAACATATATAATAGTAATAATGCCCACTTCAATAATATAAACCCTGATAAATTAAAACTGCATTTCCTACCTGTATTAGCTAACGAGTTACTCCTAAAAGCAGCTTGCTTCTCTATATCCGTAGCTCTAGCACATCCTCTAGAATTTGTTCCGAATACAGCGCTTATGTTAGACTGGAGCGCGTTTCTAGTAAAGATACAGATGGCCGAAGCGCCCAGTCCGGCCAGTTTGGAGCGAAAAGCCCCGTAGAAGGCGGTAGGGGTGGAACCGACTGAGGAAAGCTAGAATAAAAGAGTTTAATGGTTTGAACGGATTTTTCAGTATTGTGATGAAAGTAGCACCAACCTGGTTGAACATGAATGTCTCATGGTTATCCTCAGTTATTCCGCATTCCAGACGCAGCTTCACGAAGGAACTCCATTCATCCTTATGTCGACTGTAATAGATAACATGTTCAAAAATAAAACCGAACTGACATGCGTTTCCAAAGTCAACTTCAAAAGGACCGAATGCGAAATTTGTCTACACCAGGCCCATTAAGAAGTTTTCCGTTGAACTCTAATTCTCTCAACTCCGCCGGTAATATGCTACTACTCTGCCACTTTGGGCCAGTAAATAGCAATTAGCAAACTACCAGAATTGCCTGAGTATCCAGAGTGAACTCACATGCTGCCCTTATCGTCCATACAAACTCTTCCTATTCTAGAAGTTCTTCTTAGGCCGCAACCTTCAGTCTCCGACGAGAGTTCGGTGAAGAAGGTGTACAACTCCTGAAAGGAAATATTGGGGTACTGTAGATAGCAGAGTTGGCAGCTGGCCAGACCTTGGGTTCATATTTTCATATTTTGTGTAAGCTAAAAGTTAGGCTGGCCCGGGCCGAGAATTTTGAAGCGGCGGAGCTAGGCCGGCCCGGCCCGGCCCGGCCCCGCCGGGTTGGACCCGGTGAATTTGGAGGCGTTTTTTTATGAACCAGTTCTATGTTGTTAATATCTGCCCGGCTCCTGCGCAGCCCTGATCGCAGCTACTTTCGTACCGCGCTCACCGTCTACTATAGGCAGGAGTGCCGCGGCGGCCCGCGCAGACCTGTGCACAAACATTTTTTGTCCTGGGTTGGCCCATTAAATCCATCTCTTGACTATAGGTACCTGTTCATTCTCCTCCATTCCTATAAACTGTGCCTGATCGAATACAGATTCCCCTCTGGCTGTCCGTAGTATCTTACTGTTTCTAGCATCTTGTGTGTTCTTTCTCAACAGAATCGCATCTGATGAAGCAGAGTACTCCGCAGCTAAAATTATATTGATTATGGTTTTAGATAATAAGGTTAAATTGCATTGGTTTATAGTCAGGCCAAGAGTAATAATGGAGTGGTGCTTGCATATTTTTGGCGAATACTACGTAAATTTCGTTTTTGAAGATTTTCGGAGCAAATTACAGCGAGATTCTTTTTCAATACTCCATTATTACTCTTGGCGTTGACTATAACATTTTCTATAAGTTTTTTATTTTGGACTAACCCACCCACAGAGAGGGCTGGGAAAAGGCAGGCCCCTGCTTTAGTTTATTTCACAATTTTTAAAAAAGTTAGTTTTCAGTGCTATTTTTCGGCACTTACAATACAAAATGCAACAATCTTTACATATTGATGTTTTTGGATATTATTTATCAAAATGTTCACCTAAATTAGTCGATTTTTTCATAAAAATAGTGCTTACCCGGGCCAACAGCTCAAATTTCCCGCCCGCGAACAGGCCGATTTCCCAAATATCGGTTCCGGACGGGCTCGCGAAATTTTCAGCCCTGCCCACAGGGGTGAAAATGAGGCCAAGAAACTTGATGCAGTCGCAGGTTCAAAAAAATGCTCTAAATTTCGGTACGTGTCTATTTTATAAAACTTGTCTGCGTAAAGGATGAACAGGATAGGGCCGTTTCTACTCCGGCAAGGACAGTTAATAGTATTAAACTACATGACAACTGTACACTCACCGTTAACAATAAACAGTTCATCATTGTGGTGGACGAATGGAGCCTTCTGGGTCTTTATAAAAGGACTCAGACCTTCCCCGGAGAAGAACTCGGATGCCGCTGAAATAAAAGATAATCAATAAATCTATAATGGTACTCCTCCTCTGTTCACTACACCCTGAGTTAATATGAATAACAACTTGTCGTCTCCACTTTTATTAACTGTAGCAAACAATAAAGCTAATAGTAGTAGTAGTAGTAGTCAGAGGTGGTTATCCGGCCGGCCCGGCCTGGGTTTCAAAATTTCAGGCGGGGCCGGGCCGGGTTAGGTTGGGCCGGTATCCGGTTTTTTACGCTCTGGGGTGGATATCCGGCCAGCCCTGCCCGGACTGGATTTCAAAATTTCGGGCCGGTCACCAGCTCTGGTAGTAGTAAAGGATATAGAAAGAGAGGCCTATAAACAGCTAAAGGACACGCCCCCAAGTGCAGCAACACAAAATATTTTCTATATTTGTTTTCTAGAACAACAGGGGTGACAAAAAGCCGGCCCGAGCCCGCTCTCTTCGGGCTACCAAAATTCCGGAATTTGGATTAATTCGAGTTCCCAAGTGATCCCAAGATGATATTTTTGAATTGCCCTGTAACCGAGTTCAAAAAGACTTGATAATAGAAGTTATTTTCATATTTCCGTAGCTACGATTAAATGACCGTTTCTCAAATTAACTCACTAGGATTCGAATTCTTGAAGAGAGCGCACTTTGGCTTTAGTCCATGGGTTCCACACAGTACAAATTTATCCGCAGACCGTGTATAGAAGGTGCGGATGAAATTGTCACATTCACTCTAAAGGACTGAATGAAGGGGGTCTCACAACGAGGACAAAGTTACCGTAAGAATCATCTCGCATTCTTTACGGGTTTCATTTGAGGTAGGCCAGTCGTAGCGATTCAATAATTGTAGGGCGGGAATGGAAACGTTGAAGACGGAATTTCTGGAACCGAATTTTGCATACTAGTAGATTTTTGCGGGGAAATAATGAACTTTATTAGAGCGATGGTCCCTTATTCCAATACCTATATATTTATGTTCAACGCGGTGTTGCAAAATCAAAAACTCGAATACAAAATTGGTAGCGAGTCACGATACTAATCAAGAAACTGAGTTCAAAGACCTTATTCCAGGGTTGAGAAATGGCCGACTTGGTTCTCCAATTTTCGGCCCCGGTCCTGGCCAGCGGAACCTTTTGATGTTTTTCGATACTATTTATCAGAATGTTCACCTGAATCTGTCCTTACCCGGGCCGAAATCTCAAATTTCAAGCCCTGGCCCGGGAACATTACAGCCCTGCCGTATGTAAAACTTATCCGACCCCTCAGAAATAAAGTAAAACCAGAAAACAGAACAATTTTGAAAGCTCTTGCAATATTTTGATCTCAAAATATTCCGCTTTTGGCTATATTGACTGTTTTATACTTGGTACATTTTATAATAGATGTAAAGTTTATACTAAACTAACCGTCCTCCCATTAACAATGCATCTCCATAGTTATGGAGAACAACCAAGCCATCCCCCAACGGTAAGGATTCTGTATCTGAAAACAAGATATATTGAACTGGATACTAATCTTTAGCTTTAATATCGTTAACTGAGTTTCATTTTTGTGTCGGCCCATTATTTGATACGGGCTTTAATGGCCAGGGTGGTTTCATTTATAGTAGATAAAAGACTCAATGCAAACGCAGACTTCAAAATGGTCTTTCCAGGTGAGAAATGGTAACTAAACTTCAAAATGGTCTTTCCAGGTGAGAAATGGTAACTAAACTTGAACTTGACACTCGTCTGGCAATTGGGGCCGGCTCGGCCCAAACGCAGCCCTGCTCTGAATCTCACACACTGTTGGTTATACAGAATCTAACAAGAACATAACGGTGTTAAATATTGTCCTTACCTTCTGTTACATCCACTTCCGTGGCGTTGTTCACGGCATTTCGTAGCAGAATCGACTTGGTTAAAGGACTGTGTAACAGTAAAATGAATAGAATATAGCAGAGAATCATAACATCTATAAATATCAAGGGATACTGTAAGATAGAAAAGTACGCAATTGCATATTGCAAACAGACAGAAAGAAGGGCGCGGTGGCATGTTGGGGTGGCATGCGGTGTCAAAAAACAACGACCGTGGGAACGAAATAACAGGAAGGCAATCTAATTAACATTTCAAAAGTTGAAGGCTGTTGGAGAGGAGAAAATAATGAGAAAGGAATGTAGTTAAATAAGAAATTGCGTACGGAACAGTCTGGAATGAGCTTTTGTAAATACAGTGAAGAGTGGGAAAAGGCCGGTTCGGGCCGACCCGTGGGCATACTTTCTTACCCCGACCCCCCCCCATTAAATCCCCGCCTCTCAATATAATATTCATGACGATGGTTTTTGAAACACAGGTAATACCTATTCCAATATCTAGAGAGAGTCGCGGTATGATAGTGGTTTTGGTGTTTGTTATAGGGCATGTTAAAATATATACTGCACAGGCGGAAAATGAATTATTGTCTGAGACAAGCTAATTAACAGCAAACTTGCGGTCTGCAGTTTCCGCACGCGTGGAAAGCTGAAAGAATCTAAGCTTAAATCCTGAATTGGAGCAGATTTTCGTGAACATGAACGGTTCTTAGAGCTCATTTTAAAAGGAAAACTTGCGCATAAGAAACCAAAATATATACACAAGTGAAGTTCAATCGAGAAAAACAATGTTAACTGACTAATAACTTAAATAGGTTGGGCAAATGCTAAAGAGCTGGACCATTGATAAAAACAAGAGTGATAAGGGAGACTCGATCGATAATGAAGCACTAACTATATCAGTTACAGTCAGTCAGATGGTTGTGGATTCTAATCAGTACTTGAATAGTGGAACATTTCGTTCTAGCAATGAAAATCAAGAAAAATTTTAGGGTGAAATTTTATTTTGGTGCAAACTAAGTTGTAACTAAAACGAAAAACCAGGACCTATATGCATAGTTAAAGTTAATATTTGTTTTTCACAAAGGTTTGTTATGAATGATAATTCTTCTCAAGTTCGTTCAAAAACACCAAAATTGAACAATATAGTCTATAACCGTGATACAACTGGTAAAGTGTTGATGATGAATATAGTAAGATCCAGTGCTGGCAAAAATGAAGGGCCACCGGGGTCGGCCCTTGCCACCCTTGGTAAGATCCGAGAGTAATAACGGGGCGTAAAAAAAGAATCTTGACAAAAATGGCTCTGAAAGTTGTTGAAAAACGAAAATATACGCAAGTAACACTCCATTATATGAGACCTCTTGAATGAGACTATACATATTACGTTGAGACTCACTAGGTTCAATATATGTAAGGTCTTTTAAGGTTAGCTAAGGTCTTTTCTAAATTAGCGTTCTAAAACTATCTGTGGATGTTCTAAAAGTGCTTTCAATGTCTAATGCGATTAGAGCGTAAGATGCATTTACAATAAGAAACAAGAAAACTGACAAAGCAAATATATAGAGGATAATGAAGATAAAAAGGATTAAAATTGTTTTTAGAAAAAACTGACAGCCATAAAGATACTTAACAAAATAAGCTATGGTATTTATCAAAATCTAGGTTTCCAGCGAAGTATGTTGTTAAGCAGCGGTGTTGTATAAAAATGAATTAAAACGCAGTGGTTTAAGAGTCTTTACTCTAAAATTGCCTTCATTTTTATATACCACCGCTTCTCTTCTGGACACTGCGTTAGAAATCTAGCTAATCACAACATGTTGAACTCATCGGTTAGGCTAAGTGCCAAAACCTGCGAGTGTGCTCTATTGTGCCGAAACGGTGCCAAAAGGTACAGTAACCATTCAGAAATTCTAATAAAATAAACTAAAACTTAAAGGATTGCGCTTTCGTAGCGAGAGCCGCTTGTATTTTCTTAACCGACAGAAAATGACTGTTTCAACATGTTGTGTATTGCGACTGACTGTATTTTCGTGGGGTCTTGATATTGTAGAATACGTACAACTCAAGAACTGTGTAACGAAAGCAATATCATTTGTTACTCGGACTTTTCAAAATCTGATAATGAGAGCTTTCACGCAATATTGATTCCAAGTTCAATGAAACCTCACTTATAAAGATAATTGTGGGACCCAGAAGACCAGCTTCTGGAAAGCTCCGAAGTTAGCTGACAGTTAACAAGCTCTATGAACTGGGACACTTCTAACAATAACCTTCGATAGAAAGCTAAAAATACCAAATGATCTGGAAGCATAGAATGGATTAAACTAGAACTTCTGTCCCCGGTATCTTCCAACGGCAAGATGTCGGCAAATTGCTGGCTACCTACTGGCAGCAGACTTTTTGGTTTTGCGCGGCAACTTAGTGTCCTAATCCGCTGTTTCCGTCATTAGAGCGCGTGTTTGCTGTTGTCTCAGACGACGTAAACTGCCGGGGTAAAAACAACCATTTTCCGGTAGTTCAGACGAGCGCTGGAATGGCAAACGTTTTAGTCGAAATTTCTTAAATTTTCTGAATTCCGATGTCAATGAAAAATGGCCGGCGTTCCGCCAATTTCTGGTTCAACAATCTGGCAAGAAGAAGTTTAAGAAGGTATCTTTGTGCTAGGGTCGGAATGCGGGAGTCACCTTGGAATTTCAAATTTCAAATTTCGTTCAGCTTCCCGAGCAGAAAATACAATTTCCATCAATAGCCAAAACGAAACAGCTAGGTATGATTTAGGCCCGGTGGAAAGTTCCCAAAGGTATGTTCGAGAAAAATTAGGGGAAACCCAAAGTGCTATTCACAGTTTAAACAATATTCCCACCCCGAGGGTTGAATGAAAGTTGAAACTACTCATAATGAACTATCTTTATTCAATAGGCTTTGCTCATGAAGGTTATAGAATTTAAAGGACTAGTTTAATAGAGGAAGTGCTGTAAGTTGTTCGCTGGAGCGCATTTTATGTTATTCGACTACGCAAAGAAGGATTTCTTATAATAATAGAGTCTTATCCCCCAAAACAGGATAATTGCTAGTAAAGGCGCTCTAGTCGTACAACTTTACGGCGGTGTTTTGTAAATATAAACAGAATTTATAAACTAACGTTGCGAATAGAGTAAAGTTTATTTAAATAAATAACAGACGTTACCTCCCGGTCAGAAAAAAGCAGTTCATGAAATGTGGGACCAGTGGCTGTAGTATAGAAACGCCTGGGTGGATGCCCGGGCAGTTTTTAGCCTGCCCGGGTAACAATCCGCAACTGCTCCGGCAGCCAAAAACTGCCCGGGGACCCACCCGGGCGTTTCTATACTACGGCCACAGCATCAGATAGTTTTTCAAATAAATAATTTTTTGAGTAAGCAAGATTCTGATATAAAAACTCATTGTTGTTTAAGTAATTAAGCAGTCAGAAGGATAAAGTTAATAATAAATATGTAGAATTAGTTAACTAAAATATGCTTTAAAACACATAACTTCTGAAATAAAGTTAAAGTTTAAATATGCAGCGATAGAACTTCATAAAGATGATACAAGTTTCGTTTGTAGGCTGGAATTTTCCGAACTTAGAAAAGCTTATAAATCTATGATCAATATAATTTTAACTATGTCGAACATGTTCCAAGCCTGAACTACCTGTTCAGCTCACTAACCCTGGCTACATGCCGGATGGAATCCTTACGACAAATAAACTTCAATTGAAAATTCAGAAAACCCTGAACATACAAATTGTCAAAACTAACTATATATTAACAACTAGTCACATAAATCTCATTAATAGTTAATAGAGAATAAATATAGTGAAAATAGAGCGCGTTTTTTCCGCGGAGCAGCAAATGTTAATTGTGTAAAAATCATGGATTGATGCGAAGGAGAACAACTGACCACACAAAAAGGAACGCAGAAGAAATTAGAGGGGCGGGGCCCTGGACCTCACACCTCGAAAATCAGAAACCGAGCTAGCAAGAGTTACTAAGGAACTCGAAGCCTGGGCCCAAGCGGGTTTGTCCGCCTTATGGGTTCTTTGAAGAGGTTGCAGTAGCGAAAGTATGGGATGGGATCGGTCCGGGCCGACTATCCTAAGCCTCGGGGCGCGGCCTGGCCAATGAAATTCCAACTTCGGCAATAAGGGGAGCACTCGGGATCGTACACAGGACGAACACCATGGAACTACCCGAATCCCACCCTAGTTTACAGTATGTTCTGTTGATTCTAAAACCTATACAAGCTGCGCAGTCTTTACTAGCTGGCCAGCTCCAAAATTTTGAAGGAAAACCGGTATCTTCGAAGTTCTCTTTCAAGATTTCATATTATCCCCTGAAGGCCGGGCCGGTGCCGGATAACCAGCTCTGATCGCAACTGCACATCCCGCATTTTTGTAATTAACTATCCACAAATTTTCTGGCCATCCGGATATTTGGGTTTTATATTTATATATTTTTATATTTTTTTAGTATATATTTAGTAGCGGTGTGGGACTTTTGAATTAAAGTAGCTAAGATAAGCCATCGAAACTCAGGAGCCTGGCTCCTTATGTCAAAACCTAGTGTTGGTGTTTGTTTCGGATAAACACCACGCGGAATCAGCACAATGAAATGAACAGTTACCAAACTCTAGAAAACTTTAAATGTTGCATAGCTACATTAACTAATCTCAATCACATGAGTGAGAAAGCCAAATTTCTAACTTCACGCCACACCGTAGGTGCAACCTGTGAAAGTTTTGGGTTTTTTTTCGACGAGTTCTCACCCTAATGTATCTAGAGTCTTCGTGAATATCTAAGCTATATACTACAAGTTAGATCTGTGTTTTTGTTAAAGTTTTATTTGATGAATCAGTAAAATAAATGTTACGGATCCAAACGCAAGCTCAAAACCCAGTAACTGAAACAATTTAGCGCCAGAACCTGGGTAGAAACGAATAGGACATTGATGCTCAACATTAGAATTTATAACCTATCTATACGAAATTTATAATAATAATAATAATAATGGCTAAAACATTTAATTAATAAAAGAAACGAGGATTTCTCGCAGTTTTAAATCTGTGCGAACACTATGTGTTTGGCTTACGATAGCATCAAATGGGTCAGACCGACAAATATTGCAGTCGAGAATGCTACTTGCTGCTAATGGGGTGCGAATCGAAGAACTCGCCTTGTCGGGCTTGGGGCCGACATTTTGAACAGACCGGTGGAGCTAACCTGAAGGCATGATCTGTGGAGGCTACATTTCGTCATCTCTTGTCTCACTCTTGTGTTCTTATAATCAGCGAAAAGAGATATAGTCTGTTGCAAAGTGTTATATACAAATGAATGCGAAAGCGTTGGGTTGGAGGTATACCTTCAAAAGTACATCCATTTTTATACAACAACCCTGTTCCCCCGGATATTGCGCTAAAAATCCTGGCTATTCCAACATACTATATTTGTAGTATTTAGACTCCGTAATCGTGAAGCTAGTGCATCCCCAAGTTTTGGGAATCGAATAGCTCGGCCTTTAATTCCCTATATGCATTTAGTATCACTCATGTTTACATCTTTGAAGTAAGTCTGGCAGATATACTTCTGGTTAGTTTACTTGGTCGAGTAGAGCAACTAAGATAAAATATCCACAATCCTATCTCCAGCCCTACACCCTAGTTACCACATGAGCATTCTCTTCTTCGATCTCCAAAGAAAAAAGCGTGAACTGAGTGTTTACGGCGGGTTCAGCGGCCGTTTTGTTTTTATTTAGTCTTGAAACGCTTTTGCAACGGATTATATCGGGCACACATATAGTGTGATGTGCAATCACACACATTGGAGAAAATAGAAGAAATGAAAGTCTAATCCAACTGTATGTAGGAAATAGAAATATACAAAACTAGAGTAATCGGATATAGAAAGTCACCTTAACTGAAAATAGTCATTCGATTCAATAATTCAGTAATTTACAATATGTAAGTCCTTCGTAAAGGATTATAAAAACATTACATCGAATCGATTATTTCAATTATATCCAAGTAGCAAGAGCTCCAATATTCGGAGTAAAAACGACACATCCAAGCAGTGTACAGGACCTATTTATCAATATCAAAGCTATCCATGGTTGGAGTCATTGATCGAAACAGAATTGTAAGAGCAGGTCATGTCCGTCCTTGCCCGTTCACTCCTTTCAAAAAACGACGTACGGCTTTTCGCAACCGTGGCCATACGCGCATCTAAGTCATAAATACAAAAGATATGGGGCTAATCAGTTAATTAGTGCTACTGAAAACCTGCTTGCAATGCCATCAAATCTTATTTTACTCATTTTTTTAAACTCCCGGACTAGCTACCCTCATGGACCGGCACAAGTTCAAAACGTTGACAAATTTTACTCTAGGAGGGCCTGTGGAGTTGTCCGATCCTAAGATTCGTCAATAATTTCACCCTTATTTTTCAAACTTCTGCCAAGAAATCAAAAATAGAACACTGGTTTAGCCAAATTATTTTTATTGAGCAAATTCCAGTTACCTGGGAAAAGCACATAATATCATTTAATGTTGATGATCCTTACTTGCTGCCTGTTTTCGTTCTTCACGATCTGCTTTACACAGTACTGTATTTCTTCCAAGCATAGTTCAGCATGAAGTCGCACAACATGATCTTTATCCCATTTGCTCAACCAAGAAACAGAGCGTCGAATGTCCCTGATTCTGTTTCCAATTACCTAAAGAAACGGCACTACAGATGAACAAAGTAAGATTACTATTAATCAGAGGTGGCGTCTTTTCCGGCCTATCCTAATTAATAAATTTTGGGCACTAGTCACATTTAGGAGATGTTTTCCTCAAGCTCTATTTTTATAATAATGATCTGAAGATTTTAATAAATTAAAAAATAAGTTGTAACAAGGAACACTCTTTCTAAAGCTAGTACTTGAAAAAGGTAGAAATTCTGATGGTTACAGTAGTTAGTTCTGCAATAACAGGTTCTTGGAAAGCATGGCAAAAATGGAGTAATTTGTTAAACATATGTTAGTTTTTTTGCCAAAAAGGTTGCCGGCCAGGGCAGACTGCACCGAAAATTTTGAAAACATAAGCCCCTTGAAAGCTAACCTCAAACAAGCCATCATTTGATGATCGTATACATTGCCGTACCAGATTAACACATGAACGGCGCACCAGAGAACTCTCATCATGTTGTAACATATCATGAACCAGAATAAAAAGCTGAAACATAATTACATCAACTAAAAGCAAAAAAAGTTACCTCATCCAAATACTTTTCAATTCCTCTTCCTCGACAGGAAATGATTAAATCGGAAAGTACAGAGAGACAACTCGCACGAATAATTTCGTCTGTTTCACTGACACCATTAAAAAAAACATTGAATGCTTTCTGCAGCCAGGCAGGGGAAATATCTCCTAAAATGGAACATATCAGTATTAATGTATTACCAAAAAATAAACCTAGCTGAATAAACACTTTCCCCGTAGCCTCGGCCAATTTTCCCCGAGTAATTACCATGTGATCGTACAATGTCTTCTGATCACATGCAGGATTCGAGTCTTCCGTTCTATTCTGAAGAAACATTAGTCTATATTTAAAATTTACAAGCTACCTTTAACGACAACTTGCTGAAAAGATCCAACAGCTTTGACAAATACACGTTGGCATCGTAGACAGCTATTTCCGCTAGGCAATTGATTGCTGCCAGAAATACGTAAGAGTCTTGATCAGAAAGAAGATCTATGAAGAGAATATGCAATACAAGTGGCGATAGAGGTTATTACCTACAGCCTTATCGAAAAGCTTCGCCATATTAGTAATGGCGTCCGGATGTTTTGATCTTAATGCTCTACACAACTGTATCAGTGCGTACCCTCTAGTTGGCTCCAGTTCATCATCCAGGTCCAAAAATAGTGAATCAAAAGATAGAGACGTACTCCTAGGATAAGTAATTTGAAGGAAAGCGAAGAAAGACCTACTTTTTAGACACAGATTTTTCTTGTACGGTATTCTGTGCAACCTTAATACCCACTAACTGCATCAAATTTAATACTTCCTTAGCTTGTTCGCATGCATCTGCCATTTGACTTAGACTGCAGGCAACTTCAGTAAAATCGTATATTTTTCGACTCAAATCGTGCAGACAGTCATATGCCTGAAACCAAGTTATAAATAGTTTCACCTTGAGTACGCCTACTTCTTCTGTGGCTGTGCCGCCTCCAATTACGGATGCCGACAGGGCAATTATCATTTTTGCGGTTATACCGCGACATTCATTTATATTTAGAATATCTTTATCAGCAGAAGAACGAACGTCTAATGCCACTTCAGTACACCTTTCTTGTACAATGGCTTCTGTTAGACTAGCGAAAATTGTCTACAAATGCAAGATATAAGGCTATGGCCGAAAATCCTTACACTTAGTATATTTATGATTTTTACTACTAGCTGTTCATCAGTGAAGTCGACCTCGATTTTATCAAAATGCTCGAAACAAAAAAGTGTGACGGTATGACTGGCCATTCTTTTCCAATCATCTAAATGAAATCTACACCAGTGTGCGCAAAATATATGTTACCAGAGTTATCATCTGTTGCAACAAAACGCAAAGATTCCGTTGAAAGCAAGCTCTTATTCCAGTTGATGATGGATGAGCACAAAATTTCCAATAAGATGCCAGAACTTATCACTTTAGGCATTTCCTGAAAAATTAAAAAATTTAAAAAAATTACTTCATGATTCTTACCTGCAGGAGAAGTAAAATAGCATCCAAGCGACGCAGTAAGACATCTTCACGAGCAATTGCGACGCTGTTAATAATCTCGGTAACTGAAATTATGAAAAAAATCATGCTAATCAGATTTATACGATTACCAGCAGGTTCTTCGTCAATCGCTGTAATCAGTTTAGCCGTAGTGTTAATTGTCCGAAGAGGATTAGAGCTTTCAAGATAAGCAAAAAGAAATTCACCCTTGAAACAAAGATGTTGTTGTTAAAGTAGTCATTACTCACAATATTTTCTACTTTCGGAAATAGCGCTTTTAGAACAATTTTAGCATTTCCAGTAATTTCAGTCACTAGAGTGGTAACAAGAACACTGGCGTCGGAAACTGATATAATATCAAGTAAGGAAGGAACGACCTGCAGGGATAGATCAGTGGCACTTTTAAAAAATACGCTTACTTCAAATAACCGCGAAGACTGAAGAATCAACTCTGGACAACAATCTTTTCGTCCAAGGATCAGCGACAGGATTCGCAAAGGCACAGCGAAGTAGTCCGAATTGATACGAACTCTTGCTTCATTCAGCTTCTACAAAAGAATTTAGAATAAAGATTAGAATAATAATATTACCTCCCATGGCTTGAATATATAATCCAAGATAAAAACATTTCCTGCCATGGCGTCTTTTTTGAACATATGATCAATAAAAATGCTAAATAGACGAATGTATCCACTCTCTCTATCGCTCTTGTCAAACTAAAAAAAATACATCAAAAAGAAATAACTACTAGCTAGCGCTACTGAAAACATACCTGGATCACATTTATAAATTGCTTTGAAATGTTCTCATAATATGCCATACGCTTACATCCACTAGGAACTGTAGCAAAATGTTGCCCAATACGAGTCAACATTTGCAAATTTTGCCAGAAGCTTTCGCCACCTAAAAATCTGAATTGTAATAGAAAATTACTTAACCAACCCATCGTCTCGTATGCCAATAAAGTATCTCTCAAACCCGATGGAGACTGGAGAATTTTGCTAAGTCGACGACCAATGTTCATCTCAAAACAAGAGCATAGAACTAATGATTGTGAAAAACAACTGACCGTAAACCAAATTGGGGGAGCCGACTGCATCGAGCTTGCCTTGCAAAGAGATAAAAGTGTACTAATAAAAATTGGTCTAAAAGATGAAGCTTCCACTTCGTCCAGATATTTGAAAACATCCGTTGAATCGCCGCCAACATGATCATTCTGAAGACTATCTCTGTGAGAAAATTAGAAAGTGTTTGGCCAACCTGGTAAGCGGCACAAATTATATCAGCTAAATAGCGTTTCACAATTTCAACTGCCAAACACTCGTTACAGCGTACTAAACCCATTATAGTTCGAAGGGCATCTGATAGCTGGAATGAGAACTAGATTAATTCGAAACAAGAATCAAAATTACCATTAATTTCTGTAAACAAACATCATCAGTCAGCAATTTCCAAGATTTAATAATAGTTGAACGAGTACTAATTGGAGGACCAACACCTAGCAAAAAACATAGTTTAAAATAAAAGGGAAAGATTAACCTTTTTCGAGATATGGCAGCACACCTGTTAAGACATAAAACTGCAGTGAAGACGAAATGCTTGATAAATTCTGGATGGAAATTAAAGTGTATTCATCATCACATGTAACACGTGCGTCGCAGAGAAATTCCGAGAGCTGAAATATTTGGTAAAAAAGGGGTAGTAATATTGAAGTTTTTTTTACTAAATTGTATGGATTCATCTGCTTTGTCTTTACCTTTTCGTATATAATTTGCAAGAGACGAGCATACTCTATTCTCGGATCTTCTATTACGTGAGCAGTGCCATTAGAAGTTGATGGTGGATTGACATTATAATTGCTCACATTGTGAAACCAAGTTCTGCAAGCCATATTCTCCAGATACTTAAATGGAAGTTTTGAAAAATTGATAACTACTTATTACCTTTGAGAAGTTATGAAGAAGACACTTTACTATATCCTTACGCATTTCTGTACGAGATACAGCTGAATAATTAGTGTGAATGCTATACTTGATGTTTAACAAACCACTACTAGGCATTGTGATCTCCCGTAGCAAGTCAATACACTGATCCATCGTTAGCTAACTAAACAAGAGTATTATAATAAGTTCATTAATTGATATAATATGTACCGAAGATTTCGTCAGTGAAGAAGACAGTCCGCGCACGGACTGTCTTCTTCACTGAGGAAATCTCTTCACTTTACTGAAGAAATCTCACGCGTGAATTATTTAAATTTTAAAACAATTATTAACAAAAAATTTTGAAAAACGAAATATTTTTCCAGACACCACTATCATTTTCACATGCCAATGCCTGCCTGTTGCGTATAAACAGTTTCTAACGAATGAACACAAATTCTAAGATTTGGCCATTTTCTTAATACTTTTTAGGGCTATATTTTTCTATTTTGTTCAAATTTTGATTCTACAGTACTCCATCTTTCCAGGAATGAACCGTCTTCTTATCATAGCTAGAATTCAGTCCTCGTGTGTGCGGGCTGCATCTCAAACAGCTAAACCTACTGCTCCCGCTGCAGTTTCACCTGCTGCTGCTGATTTTGATAAGTTGACGCACACCGGACAGGTATTTTTATTCCTACTATCATTTTTTTAAATATTTTGTTTAGGCATGGGATAAGGGAGATTACAGACTGCAGCGTTTCGATACTGCCCCAAAACAGGTGTGCTAACTACAAAGCTTCAATAATTTTGTACTATCAGGTGAACCCCAACGTTGCCATGAATCTAGTTGCCGAGCATCCAGCCAAGGATTGTGGTCATGAGAGTGTTGTATTCTGCGATGGCGGCCACCCTGCACTTGGGCATCCCCGTGTTTTCATAAATTTGGTAAGCAGCGACTATGATTTTCCAGTTAGCTTACACTACAGATATTTTGTGGATAAAATTGTATGCAATTAATTTCAATGATTTTTTCCTCCCCTATTAATATTTCGTGAACATGTTGGGAGCCCGAAAATTGTTGAAAAAATCGAGCGGGTCGGTTACGGAATGGTTTCAGAATCCAATGTAGTCCCTGAGTTTCACTTTTCCCACTATCTACTTTCTATTCCTTAAATTGTTCTTATTCAGGATAAACCCGGAGTGCATGCCTGCGGCTACTGCGGAAATCGCTTCTACAACTCGGAAGTTACGAAAGGAGACGATCTAATGATTGAGCATCTTAACTGCTAATTTTATAGACAATAGTGATTGAAATAAAATTTATAGATCGAAATTACGCAAACAACAATAAACATAACTTAGTTTACTTCATAGCGAAGAAGGGGTGCTTCAGAGCTTCGTTACATGTCATTCGTTTCGCTGGCTCTAGTGCCAGCATGGAATCCATTAAAGACTTGAATGACTGAACCTGTTGAATGCCTAGGCGATCCAAATCCTGCTGCCCGATCAGCTCCAATTCCAAATCACGCGCTGGACGGATATTAGAAAGTACAGAGATCTAAAAATAGCATTGTCGTAATAGTAAATAATCTATCTTACCTTGTCTCGCTGAGTAACTTTATCAACTTCGTGATATAAAAGATTACAATTAGCATCGAAATGTTGATCCTTGAATTGGGATTTTCGCACTAACTTATTTGGATACTTTCCTTTCAGATCTGTGAATAACTGAAATGAAATGTTGTTTAAAATTTCTTCCGATCTGCATTTACTTTGAGCATATGATTGTTACTTCTTCCCGGGAACATAATCCTTCCTGTATATACTTCGTATATCGTAACAGCAACAGACCAAAGGTCGATACCATAGTCGTGAGGTATCCCCAACACTGAAAATATGCTGAAATAGATGAATCCACTGAAACACTTACTAATTTCCGGAGCTCTGTAGAATCGTGATACCAAATACGGAGCTATTTCTTGCTCGTGGATATGTGCAGACGAGCCGAAATCACATAACTTCAACGACAGTTTGGTTTCATTAACCTTAAAGTAATACATCAGGAAGGTATAAATATTTAGAAAACTAACCAATATGTTGTCAGGTTTGATATCACCGTGAACGAGGCTGCACTTCTTCAGAAGTCGTAAAGCAGACAATAATTGCTGCGCATAACTTCTAACAGCCTTCACATGTAGCCCAACGTTGTTACCATATTTTTTCAATAATTCTCTCAAATTCATGCTGCAAAAAGATACTATAGTAAACACAAAATATTGGGCACTACTTTCTGAAACAATGAATGTAATAGGAAGAGTGCTCTGCCATTCAGGAATCCATAGCCTGAACAGATTAATATGCGTAAACACCACATCTGCAAAATCTCAAGAATCAGATAAATACATATAAACACGAAGCTAGTTAGTCGATGAGCTAACCTATGTGCGGAATGGCAGAGACTCGAAATAAAAAAATTACCTCAAATTTTCGAAAACCAGACATAGATGATTGTGGTGATCGAACGTCCTGTAAAGACGCAAACAATGGTATCGATCTTCCATATCAGCCTCGTTTAACTTACGCAACACTTCCAATTCACGGACTCCAGTTTTGCGCCTAGAAATTAAGATAACAACGTTTCCACATGGGAAGTCTTACATTATCTCGTTGTTTCTGATTATTTTCACTGCTACAGTATTTCCACGATTCTGATCCGTGCATCTGACCACATTACCAAAAACCCCAGCACCGGTGTAGCCGAAAACACGATACCTTCCATCTAACACTTCGCCAATTCGGACTCCTAAAAATCTCTATTAATAAAAACTGCTATGTGAAACATACTGTAGTAGCCCTCCGTGTCATCCCAATTATCCTTTAATGCAGCATTACCATGCGCTTGCTTGCCAACGAAAACTCTATTTTCAAGTCCATCCTGAACGATTTTTTTAAAATGAACTTAGACAAACTACGCACCTCGGGAAGAGCTCCATCATCAGCAAACATGTCAAATTCGGTTGGTTTTTTGGGCTGTGGTTTGGCATCTTTGTCCTTTGACTGAGTTGATGAAGTACTCTGAAGGCCGGGATATGAAAATGGCAAATAATAATAAATACCTGAGTATCTCTGCAGTTACGTTCCTCTTCATCCATCTCTTCTTTGCGAGCTCTCTCGAGCTGTTCATCGACACCATGCTCATCGGCTCCTCTGAAACGCGAGATATCCGGGTGTCTTGTCTAATTACTTATCAAATTGAATATGATTCGGGAAAAGCAAAAGCAAAACGAAAATGAATTTTTTATGGCTTACTTAAGATGAACCATTTTCTCCTTCAAATCACTGTAGAAGTCGAAAGGTGTGGAATCTCCACGATCTGGTGAGGACATCACACTGCTGCTTGTAGGGCTATTGCTTCCCACACGGGCCTAGTAAGGATAGTGTAAAAAAATAGAAGTACAATTATATCATACCTTTCCAACTAATTTCTGAGCTTCCAAAATTAACGCATCTTCATTTTCACTGGCACTAGTCGCACTAGTGTTTGTTCCGTCTTTATTTGCATTCTAAAGATACAGCATAAAAATTAAATTATCAGTGCACTAGCCTCAGGATTTTGCTTCTGAATGTTCTCCATCATTGCTTTTCTTCTTTGCCTGAGTTCTTCAATTCGTTTCTGCTCTTCGTCTGAATCAGAGTCCAGGTTCCATTCGACCGATTGTTCATTTTCCTAAATATGACAAACATAGGAATAAAAACAAAAAGGAGACGCAGGAAAAAATTTGAAGCTGGTGGAATTAACAGTACATACTCTATCTTGCTTCCGACCATTGCGGTCACGAGAATCTTGGTGTTTTCCGTAGTCTCTTCCTCTGTCACGACGATTTGGGGACCTAAATTACTAATATTGAGCAATCCTAGAACATTTAAAACCTTCGATCCCTATCACGGCGAGGAGGACTTCCGTGCCGGTCGTCTCTTCTTTTGTCCGGATGACGGTCATGGCGATCTGGCGAGCGGATCCTTCTTCTATCATCAACTCGATCCCGCCTCGGATCTCTGTCAGGCACAGCATCTCTTTTCTTTTCGACGCTGTAATTGCGTGTTCGTTCCTTCTCGTGATCGCGAGGCTAAAATTACAAAGTTATCTAAATTCTGAAGACATATGTGCTTACATCTCTGTCTTTCCGTGATCCATTTTCACCATCTCTGTGTCGAGAGCGGGCCTCGGCTTCTCTACGATCCCTGCTTCTGCTTCGCGATCTCTCTTTTGCGGATACATTCTTCTCCTTAATGAGAAGATGAAAGAAATTATAAGCCAAATACTACCTTTTCAATCTTGACACGATCATTTGAGGACTTCTTTTCTTCTTTGGGTGGCGGTGTAACTGGCCGCTTCACTGGTGTAGGTGATCGCTCTTCTTTAAATCTCTTCTTCTCAGGACTTTCTGGAACGACCAATGTAAAACATAAAAAAAGGAATGAACAACCTCCTTCAAGCTTATGCTCCTTATCCTTTTTGTGCTTCTTCTCTTTCTTGTGTTTCTTGTCCTTCTTATGCTTCTTTTCTTTCTTCTTCTTTTTGACTTAACATAAAAACATACACTTATTAACACATCAATATTTACCCGAAATATCGTCGTTACTGGATTCCGAGAGCTTTCTCTTCTTCGTTACTTCTACCTCTTCTTTTACGTCGGGAGAGCTTGGTTCAGAGGGAATTTCGCCATCTTCGTGTGCGCTAACGCAACTCATTTCTCTGACATAATTGTATATATATTAACAATACACGAAAAAGGTTACAAGACAAAAATAATAAGAACAATTCCACAAACTTGCAGAGGAACATTGAAATGAGGCTGAAAATCTGCAGTTTCGAATCTGAAAATTCTCAACTGGCCACAGCCGCAGACGTAATTTTTACCATTCCCAACTGGATGGTGCGAAAAGCGTGTAAAATGCAACTCTTATGCAAGTATTTGCCAGGAGCTAGCCAAATTCATTGTTACATCTTTCAAAAATAACTATATTTCTAAAACATTATTCATGAATTAATGCTATAAAGTTTTGTAAACGTATGGCGGTTTATCATATTACGTGTTTAACTCTACGCTTCCACAGTGAGGTGAAATAATTAAAGGTAAAGCTAATTGAAGCGAACACAAAAACATTAAAACGTAAAAAAACCGTGCGGTGAATTCAAAAGCCGGTCGTTCTGTTAGCGTTCTCGCTTCATTCGTTCTAAAAACTTTTAATTATGTATTTGTTCGAGAATAGATACATTTTCAAGGTGTGTACTTATGCTGAACACAATTGATCATTCTCACGGGTTACTGAATAAGGCTACCAGCAGATTGTTAAACAAGATGTTAGTACAGACGCAACTGGAAAAACATATAGACACTCATTAATTATTTTAGACACTCCTTCTTCCCAATATGGGGACCCAATTGCCGGTAATTTTAATTTAGATAGTCGTTTCTGCCCATACATGACCAAATACCTTTCGTTATGGACAAGTAGCCACTGGGTTAGCTCTGCTCTTACAGTGTGTTGGAGAAAATGGCTCTTCTGGAGCGTTTTTTCTTAGTAAACAAGCTACTTCTATATTATAGTGTCTTGCTTCACTTTCTCACTGGTTTATCCTTGGTTTTAAGTTCAATGTAAACAGTAGGCTCCGCCCCATTATCGATCGAAGTTCATCGTAGAAGCTATAGAGGTGCTTGTAGTGATACTGTGATTCTTATACTTATTTTATTATGGCTTTTTCCAGCAGCCCTTACGGCCGCTGGGCTTTCAAAAATTGGCGGTCCATTCGAGGATTAAAGTCCCCCGTTGGCTATTCGCCTATGGAACCCTCGGTGATGCCTACGAGGGACCGCCTTGATGATTCAATGATTTGAATAATTGATATTTCAATAGTTCAGATTTCAATGATATTCATAGTTGGTATTTGGGTATGCTTCGCGGCATCCACTGATTTTGTAAAATGCACTCAGAACTACCTCCTACGCTGCAGCGTACTTGTGATGGGAATTGACAATGGGCGAGAGATCTAGCCTATGGTCGTGAAACGAAGAGACGGAAGACAAAACGAAGAGACTAAAACAGTTTCCGTAAAGAATTATTGGAAACTAAACCTAATTTATATTTATATTATTTTCAAGTAATTATAAGATAGTTTTCCATATAATATGGGTTTAGGTACCGGAAGTATTCAAATCGTATCTGAATGAGTATTTCCACATTTTGCTTGTTCGATTCGAGATAAAGAAACATTATTTTCATGTTGAAATATACTTTTCTTTTCCCTACTAGCAACAATAGAACCCGTTTAAGCTTTTATATATCCTAAAACTCGAGAATTCGCTTATCTAATAAGAAAACGTAACAGACTTAGTCAAAGTGACCGGTTGGGATAACAGCTCTCGGATTAGCCGGCCCATCCTCAGCCCTGATGTTTTTGCGTGTTGAGCTGCGGAGCCGGGTTGATGAAGATACATTCTAAATTAGACAGGCCGTTTTAGAAAAATTCGAAACGCAACTGGCTAATTTTTCGGTAAGTTTTTCATATTCTGCCAGTGGGGGGTGACAGGGTCAAAATAGAAGAAAAACTGGATGGTCTGTGCGTCCTCCTTTTGCGTGCTTGGATACGGGTAGGGCTCCGCACGGGCTATCCAGGTCATTTGGTAAACTTGGACCCGGACAGATATCAAAAAAATAGAACTTGCTCATAATTCTTTTTAAAATGTCTCCTAATTAGTCTTTTTGCATCCAAAAGTGACGTCACCGGGTTCTACCGGGCCGGCCTAGCTCCGCCCCTTCAAAATTTCGGCCCGGGACAGGGATAGCGTAAACTGCTAACAATAGGGCAGCAAGTTAACTCTAGTTGTGAATAGGAGGGAAAGTATAAAGCTCAACATGTTTAAAGGTTAATAATAATATTATTATTGTTGTTATTGATGTTATTAAACAAAGTATAAAGTTGAGAGTAAACAGTTTCGATTAACTACAGTAAATTGTTTTGCTGTCATATTGCAAGTTACTTGCCGGTATTTTGCAGGCGCCACACACCCTTCTCGCTAAAAGTTTGTTTTGCCTGGGATAAAAAATAGAGCGCACTTTACCTACAGCGAATCAACTGATCTTAAGATAACTCTCAATGCTGACTTATTTTACTTAATTAAACAATCAATACACAAAGTATTTTCTATTTTTGCTTATTCTTAATATCTATTAATATTATTGATTAGATATCATGCTATGGATGATCGCCCAATATCGCTAGCTGTACCATCGTTGCGTAGAAAGTCCGGTGCCATTCATATAGGCACACCGGCAAACTTAGGTAAGAAAAATAGAAAGTATATTTTAATAATAATAATAATAATATAATTACACGTAATATAAAATATATAAATAGATACAAGACATAAGAAAGCGATGTATCAGCGTAATCTGCGTTTGTATATTGCTTGAGGTAATGAGAGACCTTTACTTGTAAAAATAAACAAACTAAATAAGTAGCAGTAAGACTACAAAAATAATTTCCTGAAGTCACCTTTCACCAACAAATCAAATAGATCATTTGACATCTTTTATTAATTGAGAATCTTCAATGTAACCTCCAAAACTTCAAGAATATAGAGCTTTCCATCAACCTCCAAGTTTCATAATTCTTACCAGAGCTATGAACTACTACAAAATAGGAATGTATTTCAATAGTTCTGTTATCTTTTCTCAATTTCATAACTTCCCCTATCCACAATTGTTATTTAGCACACACCGTCGACGGTATTGGATCGCCCAGGGACACTGTTCAAGCACCAGCTGGAGTATTAACGAAGCTCGAATCAAGGATCCATAAACACGGCAGTATGGATAACGAGTAAGTGGTGTTGTATAGAGTTTAATTTGTAGAACTCGCAGAACCGTCATAAACACAACTGTTATGGAGATGATTCCAAAGTTTTCATTTTAAAATAATTCTGCGTTCTGGGAATCTCCTGGACCGCGAGCCGCTGTAAGATAATGGTTCTTTGTTATATGAAAATTTTACAGAATTTTCCTTAAATATAGAGGTATTCCAATCTTATTCACTTAGCAACGCAGTTAAAAACAGTTAGAAGTTTTACAAAACAACTCTTTTCCGACTGGATTCGAACCATCGACCTCTAGCATATAAAACAAAGCTTCTAACCATTCGGCCACGAATGCGATTTCCCTACTTTTCTTTGTGTTTAGATCATCTTCGCAAAATGTCTGTATCTGCTGCTCCAAACAATCTCTGTCTAACTGTTGTAAAAAGTGTACTTTAGAGAAATGTAAGTCTATTTCTCTAAAACTTACTTATATTATTACTTTTTAGTAAAATTCTACTCTCGCCGAGAACGTCTTGCCGCAGCTGAGAAGGAAAAAGCTTACTTGGTGAATGTGATTGATGGAATTCTGAAGAAAAGTGTAGGTTTACTACTATCTGAGTTATTCTCCCGGAATATCTAGCAAACTCTTTGGCCGAGATCACCGAACTTGGCCTGGCCCAGTTGTTTTGGCGAGACCAGTTTGGCAACTCGTGTATCTCTAAGGGTTCCAAATGAGTAAGAAGAGTCCGAATCAATAAGCCTACTTCAAATCGACAACTACAGTTCATCTCAAGATCTAGGTTTCTTGCGCGGTAACACGAGCGGGACGGTGTGTACTTTTGGAGAAAACGCACCACGTCGACTGATTTTACATTCATTTTTGATAACACTGGGCGCCGCTCGTGATACCGCGCTGGAAAACTAGGTCCTGAAATGAAGAATATTATTGGACAAATTCTGTGTCAACAGCTTTTTTGTCGTACCGGACAATCACAAGCCCGGACAATCCGCTATCCAGACTCACTTGTTCTACTCACTTTTGAAACTAAAATAAAGCAATCCGTCCAGGGATGTTAATGGGGCGGCCCGTAGTAATTGTTGAGCAGCCCGGGCGGGGCCGGCCTGTGAAAACTCTTTGCCTGAGTACATCTATACTTCAGTCCGATCTACAAGCCGAATGCAACTCCACCGAATCCAGAAATGTGCTACTACGACGGGAGATCGAAGGTAGAAAGCAGGCAATTGAAACCAAAATGGATGAGATAAAGAAGATGAAGAAACAGCGCGAAACTTGTTCCGGACTCTCATCTCAATTAAGTGTAAGTTAACTCAACTGTTTTTACTCCAAGCATTCCAACTGGATCTTCCCGGCGGGATTTTGTGGAGTCAACATCTTAGCTCTCTTTACTACTAGGATTGACCTGGCATTTTAGTCAGTGCTCTGATTTTAAGCTTTCGAATAGATTTGAAAAGATACTCTTGGAAGGTTTAGGATGAAATTTTAGATTATTTTCATAGATCGAAATACTGGTTTTAAAGTTCCTTTGTTGTAATCTTGATTTACATAAAATTAAACGATTATTATAGTGTTTGGCAAGAGAAAGAGCCGTGTCTTTTGCGCATTTTATGAAAAAGTTTCGTATTTAGGGAGCTTTGAAGGCACAAGTCTTGAAAAAAAGACGTTTAAATTTTCTTTTTTACTTTAGACTTCGATATGAATATTATGATCTACCTTATTTCAGAACATGTTCTCTAAACATGACGAAAAGAAGGTAGCCGCATTACAACGGGAAGAGGAGAAGCGACAAAAGCTAATCAATACTCAATTAAAGGTATTAATAATAATAGATATAAACATAAATTATATATATAAAGTAATTAAAAAGTAAAGAATATGTTTATAGAAGCTTAGTTCCAGGTGTCTTCTTTTGAGACACCTTTAATCAAAGAAACCAATTTTAGCTCTAATGCTTACAGTAACCCAGTTGAAAGTACATAGCTTGCAAGTCGGGCCTTTGGGAAACCAAATTGCCTAACCTTAAGAATTCGTTGGAGCAAAACGAGCTTCCTGCTCTAGGGTAAAACTTCCTATATTACTAAGTTTATCCTCAGATTGCCGAGCTTCGTAGTAAACTGACATGCCGTATTTGTTGTATGTTCCCCGTGGCTGAATATGAAGCAGAACCCGTTCGACCTGCAGAGGAGCCCTCCAATAACTCGTAAGCTAATTTGTTACTGGAGCTAGAAATAATATTGAATATTTCTAGAAACTGGGCCGTCGTTAGCGGTAATGATCCATTGGCGGAAGGTCGGGTATATATGGTAAGTTTACTCTTAAATATAATTGATTCTATACGTGGGTCGGACCTATATTCCTTTTTATACAGCACTCCTTTACTTACTCGAACATACCTATTCGATAAGCAAAAATCGACCGCGAAACCTGCCCAAAAGTTTTCATAAACTTCAATTTGAAGCCCAAAACTGAAAACAAACTTAGTCATTCAAATCGATAAACAAGTCATCATCTTACTTAACTAAATATAAAAAAGAATAAATAACTGGCTATTCCAGGTGGGCGTTACAAGTATCTCTGAAAGTCTGCTGAATCGGCTATCCTGTGCGCTCGCCAACTCCAGTATCTACCTACCTTCGGACCTTCGATCGCCGTTCGCTGCCGTCGGATACACTTTCCAGCTTATGCATTTACTGGCCCTACTCTTTGACTATCGCCTACCTTACAGTGTAAGTGAATACGAGTATATATATTTATTGAAGGAGACAACTAGCGAAGCTTGTACTTCAAGCTCCGTTGAAGTTTACCGGTATGGCTATCCTCAGAGATGCCAAAAATGCTGGCTGACCCGAGCCCTGAAATTGTAGATACGCGGCCATGCTTGGGCCGTCCTGCTTGCGCCGGTAACATCCCCGGTCAGGGGTGGACGGGGTGGAGAATTTCGAGGCTGAAGTTTTAGTAGCCCCGCCCCGCCCCGCCCAGGATAGAGACCAAGTCAAAAAACCAAAGATTTTGATTGAAACGGGCACGGCACACACTGGGCCCTTCTGTATTATAACGCGGCTTCTCCTATACATACTTGATCGGGCGGGCCTGCCCGAGCACTAAACCCTCACTAAAGTTGTAACTTTTTCAATACAGATCACCCACAAAGACATTGCCCTCTGCGACCAATGGACCAAGAATCTCTTTGATACTCGATGGTTTGTTATTATTCGGAGTACCAGCTTAACTTCCTTGTTTAGGTTCAAACTAAGCGAAGGAGTGCTAGCATTTTGCCGTCATCTTGGAATTCCACATCAGAAGTTGCAGCTACATTTCCCTCATAGCAACATTATAGAGATTGCAACTCTTATGCTACAGGGAACTGCTATCAGAATGGTAGGTTTTTAGTGAGATCCTCTAGGTTATTAGCTCAAGATATTGAAAGCAAAGAGATTAGGTTTGCTTCTGTATTTGACTTCAACTTAACCACAAACTCTTAATGGACCAGTCTTCTCGAAAAGCGCAAACAACACTACCCTAACCGAAACGAATCCATCTTAGCCTAAAGTCAGTAGTTTGGAACCAAACTCCAAGCATCTACTCACTGAAACCTTTCGACCGCTTACCAAGCTTAACCCCTAAAGTCATAGTGAATACATAGAGAGTAAAACTTTATTAGTTGCTTCCCGGGGTCGAAATTTGTGGGGCCTAACCAGGCCGATGACCTCTCTCTAAATCTGGCCTCGGGTCTGTCCGAACCTTCCACGGTTGCCGAATTGTAATCCTTTCCTTCAGGAACCCTGCGATCTCGTAAACAGCAGTCACCGTGAAGAAATAGGCCATATTGTCAACCGGCCCGGATTCGAAGAACGAGATTTGGTAAGCTTACTGTAGCTAGTCTAACTTTTATCCATCTATTCAGAACGAATGGGATATCTGTGCCGACCTGGACGCGTGATGTACAAATGTGTATGTTTATGTAAATAGTTTCCTATGTTATGAAAGAATAAAGATTATTCTACAAAAACTTCAGTAAGACTATTATAATAAGAATATTATTGAATAGAATTTTTTAACGGAAACAAGACTCCATTTAGTTTATCAACTAAAGATCTAGAAACAGTCTCAGCTGAACCCGACGACACTTGCACGGGTTCGCGCTATTCAGCTATCTGCGAGCAGGGCTGCGTATTTAAAAGGCCGGGACAGGCCAGGCCCACTTTTTGAGGGGGTGGAGCTAGGCCGGCCTGTTTCGGCCTGTGACGTCACATTATCTACCAAAACCTTCATCAAACACTATGAAACATTTA
>JAQGAV010000626.1:0-29536 GCA_034691345.1 Phasmarhabditis papillosa
GCAAAGGCTCCATTGAAGGTCAAACCTACTGATGATGAACCAGAAACTGATGCAACCATCCCGTTACCGAAGAAACCAGCAGCGGCCAAACCAACTCCGAAAGCTCCAACAAAGAAACCAACAGATGATGAGGAACTACCGGCAGAAGACTTGGGTGGTCCCAAAGGAAAAGTTCCGAAGGCCAAGTTTAAGGAACCTGAGCCCAAGAAACCGGCGGCAGCTCCTGCCAAAGCACCTGCAAAAGCTCCATTAAAGGTTAAACCTACTGATGATGAACCAGAAACTGATGCAACCATCCCGTTACCGAAGAAGCCAGCTGCGGCCAAACCAACTCCGAAAGCTCCAACAAAGAAACCAACAGATGATGAGGAACTACCGGCGGAAGACTTGGGTGGTCCCAAAGGAAAAGTTCCGAAGGCCAAGTTTAAGGATCCTGAGCCCAAGAAGCCGGCAGCAGCTCCTGTCAAGGCACCAGCAAAGGCTCCATTGAAGGTCAAACCTACTGATGATGAACCAGAAACTGATGCAACCATCCCGTTACCGAAGAAACCGGCTGCGGCCAAGCCTAAAGCAGCACCCAAAAAGCCGCTTAAGATAAAACCTACAGAGGATGACGATGAACCCGAGACGGATGCCACTTTCGCTTTACCAAAAGGCAAGAAGCCGGCGAAGAAACCGGATCCAGAGGATGTAGATGACGAAGAAGAGCCGGAACCTGAAGGTGGGTACTAAAACGCTGAAAAAACAATCAAAGGTACATCAGAACTTTAACATCTTCAGTAGGAGTTTCTAAATATTTTGTTAATGGATAATCTCTTCGTTATTAGTGAAAAGCTACAAATTGCAATGGTAAAGAATCACGTGCACAGGCTTTTATTATCAGCACTTTTTAAAGTTTTTACGTGCTGTATAGTTGTTTGGCTTGTTTATTATGAAAATATTTAAAGCACCGGTGTTAAAAGGTTGTTTGTTTCGTTATGAGCTGAGGGGCGAAACGAATCTTACAATCTTATTATTACATTAAATTTTCTTTCTCTATTTCATGAAGTTTGTTTTAGATGAAGAAGAGTTAGAGGACGAAGACGAACAGGAACCAGGTTTGTCGATTAACTTTATCTGATTTAAGACAAAAGAGAAAACCAGATACGAAACTATTATTAAATACCACCAGTAGAGCAACGGTGTTATATAGAAATAAATGGAAACTTGTTTAAAGTTGGATTCGAGATCAATGCTGCCGCGCGAGCGTATTTCCTTGTTTTAACACCGCTCCTGCTGGGATATTACGCGCGCGATACCTGCAAATTGCCCGTCTGCATTCATTCATTCCACGTGCCTCAGAAGATAATCTTTTCCATAAGTCCAAACAGAAGTTCAAAAATTTGTTATAATATTTAGAAGATGAAGGGGAACCTGAAGAAGAACCGGAGGTTTCCCAAGAGGAGCCAGCCAAGCCGCCTCCAAAGACTGCTGAACCCTATAAACCAACATGGATACCACCCATAAAACCTCCAGAGGAACCAATACCAATGCCACCAAAAGAGAAGACCATAGCGGAAATAAATAAAGAAGAAAAAATACCACCCACTAGAAGATATGCTAAGAAACCCAGACATCAGTAAGTGGAAACGTAATGTAACCCGAGCCTAAATGTAGCATATTGCGCGTGCACTGCACGCCGTGCAGCGCCAACCTTCACCTAAGCCTGATCAGGGCTGTACAACGCAATACATTTGTTTCAACACCTAAGATCCGTTTCAAGTGCTAAGTTTCCAAAGCAGTATTCTCGGATGAGAATCTGTGTTAAATATAAGAAATTGGTCTTTGATTTATGTGTATACTCAATCCCACATATAACATCGTGCAATACTATTCCTTTAGTGACGTCTACATTCCGTTTGTTATTCCTTGGGAGCAAACACCGGCCATTATGACCCAAGAAGGTATGGGAGCATTTGGACAAAAGAGAGATGCTAGCATCAAGATAGACCAAGGAGCTGTCCAGTTGAAACAGGTTTGTCAGGGGCGTTCACGGGTCGACTTGACAAAAACTCGGCCCGTGGCCCGGCTATTGGTTCAGTGGCTATTCCTATTTTCCTAGGATTCCTCTGGAGAAGCGATGTTAAATAACAATCAATGAATATTTTCAAAGAAAATTCTGTGTATATTTTTTTAATTATGCACAAAAATAGTTTTTTGCAAGAGCAAGGTCTCCAACGCAGATTCATGGAGAAATGTTATAGTCTATAACAAAAAGAAGACTGCAGTGCGCGGTCTTATTTAAGGTTTGTAAAATCGCTGGTTTTGTGGCAAAATTAAACTTTCATTATATGAGTCGATGCACAATTTTTGTTTGATGTCAGAAAAATAATATTGTACTAGTTTTATTTTGTATCACATCCAGAAAAAGACACATACGCAATTGCGGAAGCCTATGTATACCACCGCGCTCTACGGTCATTTGTTTGTTATAGACTATAGATTAAAATGAATGTACTTTTGAAGAAAAGATCAACCGATTTTCCATTCATTTTCGTTCAACACGCTCACTAGGATACTGTTCTGCAAATCTAGCTTTTACAACAGATTCCACTCTAATGAACAATAATGAAATGTTTCTCAGCTTTTAAAAGTGCACAGATATTTAATGAAACAATATTATTAATTCTAATACAATTAAACAAATATAATTATAATGGTAAATTACAATTAAACAATTATAATGTGACTGATACAACAGAATAGATTACAGTTTTTTGAGGCTAATATAAAACTCAGAAAACAAGCGACTAGATAAGTAACTTATAACAATAAGAATATACACGCTAAATAATTTCAAACATAATAAGAAACTGTTAAGATAACCTAGAACAGCACAACTAAAAAATATATTTCTACTTTTTAGGGAGACCTGCATTCTGACACAGTTCTACCGCTTATATCGGATCCACGTCAATGTGCGAACCGAAGTGGAATGCAAGCTTTTGGAGCTCCAAGACTCAAGGTTATCGATGTCGTGGATAACCATGAATATAAGAATAATGATGTAAGTTTGCTATATATTCTCCCCAAAATTCATATAGTCTATATCAAGGTCTAGGTTTTTGTCAGCTGAGTATCCTGGAAAGAGGCGGTCTTATATAAACGTAAAGGGGATTGGTGGATTGAGAGAACTTTCTCCGAAACACGGCTCGCCTACGGAGACACTGAGTTTAAAAGACTGGGCTCTCATTTTACTGTTAAAGTTCTTTTTTCTAAGGAACACTGCAACCAAATCATTAGAAAAAACTCAGTTGCACAGATTGAGATATTCCCTTTTCAATGATGTACAAATTTACATGAATTGTTTAACAAAATAAGCTAGGGTTTGAGCATAAAGATTTCACCATTTGATTTTGCTCTGTCCCGTTTTGTGACGGCGCGGCGAGCCGTGGAAAGAACATTTATTTTCAGTTAACACCGCTTTTAGAACTAATAATATTGTACTATAAACGGTATAAATTATGATGGAATTTGATAATGAATTTACTTTTGGGGAAAGGTCTCACAATCCACTAAGCCCCTTTTCGTTTATACTATAACACCACTGCTCTCCAGGAACAACGCTGTAGACCAGAGGTGGTTATCCGGCCGGCCCGGCCCGGCCTGGGTTTCCAAATTTCAGGCCGGGCTGGTAACCAGCTCTGCTGTAGGCCTAGCTATTCATATACACTATAATTGAAGTTGATTTCAGTTGTTTTCTATTAACAATTACTAATTGAAAGCCAAATACATAGTTCTTTATTTTTATAACTGAAACAGTTGTTATTTTTAAAAAGTATTTGCATTGCAAGGTCGATAACGCATACTAGACATGTTCTATTTTATTTCTTGCTTAAAGTGGCTTACTTAAGGAGAATTTCACAAATATTCCTACTTCTTCAGTATAGTATGTACATGTTAATACAGAAGAGAAGTACTTAAAGATTGGAGCTATATTCAAGAGTAATAATGGAGTGTTAAAAAAGAATCTCCTCGAAAACTGCTATCTGAATGTCTACGAAAAAGGAAAATATACGCAGAATTACCCACAATTACGCAAATAACACTGCACCATTACTCTTAAATCAAATTGTATACAACTTTTAACTTTAAGTACATTTAAATACTTTGTTCATTTCAGGACGGCGCTTCCGAATGCGTGATCCCTCTTCTAAGTCGCGGTTCACAACAACAGGCTAAGGATAATATGGGTAATCTGAGATCACAGGTAAGTAAATGTTAAGATCTAAAAACCATAGTGTTCAGCTAAAAACTGCCCGGGCTGGCGTTTCTGGCATTTCTGGCGTGGCGTTTAAAAACGAAACACCCTGGCGTTTCTATACTACGGCCACTGGGGAGCAGCGTTGTTGAACAAAAATAAATGTGCTTTGGAAGAAAATCCACCCCAATATACCGTTATCATACATTTTTATAAAATACCTCTGTACCATGAACACTGCGCTTGAAACCTAGCGCTTAATCTTCCAAATGATAGTAGAGAATGTGTTTTGATCTTGAGTTTGTAGATCACTAAACCCTATTCTCTTCAATATCAACAAGTTTCAAGTGGGAAAATCAGCTAAAGCTGTTGTCCGATTGAAGTTTTATCCCTATTGCAACTTATTCTAAAATATCGTTTATCAGCCCGTTTGAAACATTTCGATTGCAATAGTAGCTAACATTCTGAATCATAGCCAGGTGGATTTGGGATATAAATTTATACGAAAAGCAAAACTTTTGAATTCTCGTCGGGTGACGGTTACCGGAAAAGCGAAGCATTATGGAGCTTCCAGAAATTTCTGGCCTGAAAAAAAGTCTGAAAAAACTGATTTCTATTTCATTAACGAGTGCTGGAATTGGTTCAAGATAACCCTATATATCCATTCTGCTCCGGACGTGAACCCACAAAGAAACATTTTCTTACGCAAGGCTGCATATTTAAAGGGCCAGCACGGGGTTAGATTTTGAAGGGTCGGAGCTAAGCCAGCCGGCCCGGTTAGTCCCGGTCCCGTCACTTTTGGGGGCAAAAAGACTAATTTGGAGGCCAAATTACGTTGTTACAATAAGTTATCCGAGCAAGCACTATGTTGTTAATTTCTACCCGGCCCGGCTCGTGCGCAGCTCTGGCTACCGGCCAAGATTCATAAAAAAAGTTAGCAGTCCAAATTCTTAATATATCCTCTTCAGGTTATTGGAATAGTGTACCGTGATGGAATGTCTTCCGGAATGGACAAGGAATCACACGGGTTCATTTCTAGACAATTCGAGTCGAACCAACGAGAGAAGGCTGGCAGCAATGTACTGGACAGACGAAGGAACCAGGTGATTGTCAGGAAGAGCTCTAAAACAAAGAGCCAGGGCCCGGCCCCACTCAAAATTAACGCCTGGGTCCGTCGAGAGGTTTGGCCCGAATTTGTCCAGGCCGTTCAAGTGGATTGGAGACCGGGTCTGGGAGAGCCTGAGATTTTGGAACTTATTCAAGCCTAGTTTGCTGGCTATCTTCTGAATTGTATATTAGCATAGCATATGAATGGTAGCTGGTGGTAAAATTACTATTTATACTACGCTTTATTATCAATCTCACTAGCGCGGTACATTCAACTTCTGGAGAAGCATTTCAAATTCACTCACTAATAGGGAAGATGATAATAACACTGCTCCGGTTTAATTGGATGTTAATGGACTGGGACCTTTCCTAAAAATATATCGTGCTGTTAATGCTCATATTTGAAACCTCATGATTTCGGGTTACCCATCGAATTTGCCCACCTATCAAAGTGGCCAATAATTTATGGTCCGGTTAAAGAGTAATAATAAAGGGTTGAAAAAGAATCTCTATGAAAATTGTACTGAAATTTTTCGAAAACGAAAAAGCTCGCTAAATTTTCCAAAAATACGCAAGTTCCACCCAATTATTACTCTTCAGTGAGAGCTTATACTGAACAGAATGCAAAAATGCCCTTTCTCAATACTATATTTAAGGGCTATGACGGCCTTCAACCTTCAAAACTTGGTGAGAGTATGATTCCGCTGATGTTCGACGGTAGGGCGGTTGAAGTACGAGAGGGCGCTGAATTTGGTTAGTTTTATAAACTGTATATTCAATTGGTAGTGCGAGGTACTCCAACGGTTCTGATATTTTTTAGAATTGTTCGGGACGGCCCCGCTCATTGCCCGTGGAAAGAGCTGAATTTCGAGAGCCCCGAGGTGGAAAATTATATGTTTTTGCATTCATAAAATTTTAAAAAATGCTTATTGCCGTGGTAAATTCTGCGAAACTGTCTCAATGAAGTGGTTTGCGACAATCCTGTGTGCTAGTCGATTCATCATAAGTAATATCAAAACAACTTCTTGTACATATGGGCCGAGACCTTTAAAACAATTTAAAAATACTTTTTTTACATTTCAACTCTCGTCTCCTATGAGTCCGCCCGGGATGCACTTTGGCCCAAGTGAGCCGCCGTAGGTCTGCCGTTGGCAGAGACCTGTGTCAGAATAATAAATATATTTGATTTTTACAGTTGAAATTGGAACAGACGTATTACTCTAATTCCCGATCAGTCCAACTATCCACCCAACTGAAACATTTGATTTGATATAATAGAGTACTTATTGGTTTATAAAACAGAGACAAAGTATCTACAAACTCATTATTTTATTTTATTAACTAATAAAGCCAATTATGTCAGGTTCTTTCCGTCCGCTGGTCAGTCAGTCAATGGGTGGCTACGGAATGTCGTATGCTGAAGAAATGGCCTGTCGAACGATAGTACCATTCCAGGTACGGTTTACTTAGCTGATAATTTATAAATGAGAAACTATTTTCATTTACCAAATAAATTATGAGAACCGGATCAGGTCTCCCAGAAAACAGAGCGGCACTATTTTGAAGCCGATTGCAAAAATTTTGTTCAAATAGTTCTGGTTTCTGGATCTGTCGCCGGATCCAGCCTACCACTTTCCAAGATATGAGTAGGAAAGCCTTTAGTAACAACCTTACTTCAATTGAGAGTACAGTTAACTTGTTACCTACGTTGTTGCAACGAATTATATTTGAACTCTAAACAAATTTTAGTATTGAATCAAACAAATACACTAATATAGTCTGTTGCAAGAACTATGTTTGCAATAGGGTAGTACTAAAAGGAGGCCAAGGCCACGAGGCTGCATTACTAAATTTAGCAATTAGGCCTCCGTTTAGTACTACCGTTTGCAATATCTCTCCTGAGGGGAGGCGGTATTAGGTAAGAGTAAATATACTTTTAATAAATATACTAATTTAACGATTTTCCATTCATTTTTGTAACACCGCTTGGCCTTCGGATACAGCACTGGAAGCCTAGCCCTTGATAAAATATATAACAAAATTAACGTTAATGTTTAGACTGCACCGTCACTGCGAGTGTAGCGAATGTCGAAATGAAAATGTACAAAATCTATGTTTTGTTAAGAAGATAACGAATAAAATATATATTGTCGAATTCACGAGAATAAATAATTCCCCTATAAAGTTTATTTTCTCAACTGAAACATGAACTGCAATCTGGACAGCTTGTCTATATTTGTGTTCAAATATTATTTAAATGTTCCCAAGAGGCATTAAGTTGAAAACCTTAAGTTCAAATAGTCAATTTTCAGAGAAGTTCCCCAAAATTTATTAGCTTTATGAAAGATGCATTTCCTTAATGCCGGACACAAGGGTACCGCCTGAAGTACCTGAGCCGATCACTTTGACATTACGTCTCTAACGCTTGAAAACAAGTTATATTTATATCTACAGGGACCTTTCTAAAGGCCAGAAAGACAATTGCAGCTATAAAAGTATCGGGAGTGTAGACCACTAAATTTTGAATCGGCCGGGCCAGTTGATAGACTGCTGAAATGCTCTGCAAATGAGACATTTAGAAGTTTAGAAGACGATTGCATAAACCGTTTAGTTAACAGCACACGCTGTTTTTATGCTAACGACTATAGTTTCCGGACTCCGGATACACAGTAACCGGTACACAACTCTCTCTTCCGACAAAGTTAAAATCTGGTGGCAATTTAAAAATTTTATTAAACGAGGTAAACAAACTATTAAAACTTGTAAAACAATAAGTTGTAAATAAATCGATAAAAACAAATATTAGAGCAAGAATATAAATTGAAAACCCTATCAATCATGCACCAATCTTGAGCAGTATCACAATATTAGGATGGCAAAATCACAGCATGAGTGTCAAGAATATTTACAAATATAAATCTGTACATAGCATCTATGAACAATAATACCAATTTATTCCATTGTAATCCTTTACATCAGCTCCGCTATTGATACCAAAGTATTCGTCTTCTCGAGTTCTTGTTCGGTGTAGCGGGACGTCGTTACAGACTCTGAAAGAATAAATGATTCAGGATCATCCAATAATTGCAAATACGCGTACAAAATAAAATCTAGACAACAAGCACAGTATTGTATAGACTACCGAAAATACAATAGATATGCCTAGACTGTAAAAATAAGCATCTATGATCAACGTCTGTCTATTAGGAATTTTGAAATATTGCGATTTAATGAAGAAGCGAGGACATGCCTCAACAGGTGTTTTCTCATGTTGTATAAAAATATATGAGCGAAGCATACCTTTTCGACTTGGACTTAGATGACTAACAACTGCATACTGTTGAAGACGGTCATATTCTTTAGCTGCTTCAAGTAGCCTCAGCTTCATACCATCCAGGGGATTAACCTCCAAGAACCTAAACATCACAATCAGTAAATTTTAAAAATTTCGAATCACCTTATAGCCTCGATAATCAGTTCTTTTCCTAGGAGTACTTCAACTATCTCGATGGCGGCCTTTTCCCTGAAACTGTAAGACAATAATTTTGAAATAAGCGAACTAATTTTTCAGATTCAAATGAATTTCTGACATCCTTGAACCACTCGGCTCCTGATGCATAGCATATTTGAAGGTATAATGAATAACAATTAATATTTACCTTGCAAGAATATCAACACCGGCTTGAGATAGTTGTGAGCATCTTGCCTCGTACCTCACCAAAAGAATGGCTAATGGTTTGAGATCACTGATTACCTGGAATAGTCATTTAATGGAAAAAAGAATGTGATTCCTACTCTATATGTGACCAGCTGATGCAGTTTAATGAGCTCTCCGGAACTGACAATTGTTTCCACGAGTAACTCCAGGAAATAAATCTAAATAGCATAATTAAAATCTGTAAGATTATTCTTGGTCCTACATCAACTGGGATATTGTATTGATTCAAGCTGCGAAGATATAGCAACATCACACTAGACAGGTAGCATTTATCCACAGAACGATCATCCTAGAAAATAAACATAGCGGTTCAAAACACCAATACCATTCTGATTTATTTAAGGGTCTTCAAAAAAAAAATCAAAGAATTACCGTAAGTGGGAAGAACACAGCGCTGACCATAGTTTGTTGTTCAATTCGAAGATGCACTACATCTTCAGCAACCAACTGAGATTTTGTTAGTTCTAAAGAAAGAATCATCATTATGGATGATATGATTGCAAATTACCTGTTGGTTTCAACACTGGAATTTCAGAAATCGAAAATTTCTCAGCCAGTAGAAGAAAGATCCGCCGAACCTGTTAATAAAATATTTAGTATAAAATATTCAGCGCTCCGTTTTACCTGTCTCAGCTTCAACCATCTTTCTTTAATGCATTGTGACAGCAGTCGTACGGTGAACGATTTTTGATTCGTACGATTTATCAGGAACTCCAGAAGGGCACTCTGAACAATTAGCATGGAATAGACATAATATAACAAAAATTACCTTATCCGAAATTTCGTCATTAGCTAGATCACACCGAAGAGATAATTGGTACATCATGCCTGCCAGAGAATCTGAAATATCAAATTGGTAAACCATGAAATACAACCAAACTTGTAAAATGTATACACGATGCACAAGTTGGAAGTTTGCGCTCTCATCATGACTAAGACACACTGATTCAAATACTCACCGGCAATAACATTTGGATAAAATATATGCCAGTAAGGCGGGTAGAGTTCAGGCGGCGGTTGAATTGAACTGTGGGCTTCTAAACATTCACATATGTATCACAGACAAATTAAAATAATCTTACTTATTGTGGTCAACATGAGAGCCGAGTGTGAAGGACGGTTAGGAGCTAGACCAACATCGAATATCAACGATCGTCCGCTTGGCTGAATAACAATAATATAAATCAGCTTTGCAAAAAAAAAAACCAACCTGATGATGTACAACTATCAGGTTGTCAATAATATGTACTCCAAACGCTCCTGATAATCCAAGCGAAAGAGTGTACTTCAGCTTTGGAACGACGTTCACATCACTCGTTAGCTCATAAAGAGCCAAATCTGTTGTCCTTGAACTTCGCACACTGTACCGCAGTATCAACACATATAATTTGCCATAACTATAAATATAACATATATAATGGGATACAACAATAGAGCTTACATTGAAGCAATGGAAACATCCTTCTCGAATAAGTTGTCACTTGAAGCCATACCAAAGTCGATTTCGAAAGGCTAAACATAATGAGTCAAGAATGAGGTGCACATATTTTCCAACCTTAAGACGTGTAAACTGCCCATGATGAATTACCATGGGCTGCAGAGTCAAACACTGCGATCCTGTGGCAGAAATAACCAAATTTGATGGAGACTAAAACATCACTTCAATTAACAAGACGAAAAAAATATCTTACATAGAAAACGGCCCATGTCGAGGAAATATTTGTAGACCGTAGTAGCTTTGCTGATCGTTTTGCTTCATTAATAGTCATCAGTTCCATACATTGTTTGGTCATCAATAAGACCTGAAATAAGTAAATACAAAGCAAAAACTATAAAATGCATCTCGGTTTCAGAAAAACGTACGGACGAAAGGTTAGTAAACATTAAAAGAAAAGGACATAGTAAGTATCAGCGAAATAATTTCATGAATATCCGAAATCCTGCAAATATGTGAATAAATTTACACAGAGTCGGGAAAAATCTTTGCAGTATATCCCTTCTGCACAGAGATTCCATTTTTAAACGCTTCCAAAATATTTGAAAACTAAACAGTTAAGCTCATGGCATAAGGAATGAGAGCAATGCATGCACAGCTTACATACTATCGTTGATTCGCTATCAGTACCTGTGAGTTGCCAATCCACTCGGCAGAAAATATAGGCTCCTTTGATTTGCTTGGAATGTTGAATTCCAAGGCTATTCCATTTTCCATCTTGTCCATGTAGATTATATCCTATATGGTTAACATGTGATGATGAATACTATGATTGCAGCTCACCACTGAGGCAGGCTGCCTTTGAATAATGGCCAATTTGCCATTCGGAGATACCTTCACTAGCGTTGAAGCTCCTTTATCACGAATCCTGAATGAGTCAACTGTTAAAGAAGATCAAACAAATATATCAGCACAATTATCTCGCGTAGTACGCCTTCAGAACTCTTTCAGACGAGACGAACCTAGTATTTATTACTTGCTGCAGATTTGACGACTTGCAGGTAAATCCAAGACCTCCATTGTTCCGCACAGTGCAAATCTAAATTACAAATCACTCTTCAAAGTAAATAATTACTAACCATTGATGTAGCTGCATCGTAGTAATTATTTGTCACATTTTGTGAGGAATCAGTCTGTTGATTCGCAGTATCCGGCTCGAAAGTGACGACTGATGAGTGCAGCTCTAGCATGTAGCTACACTGAAATGATTATGCTTCAGATAAAACATATGGCTATTAAATAAATATATTAAAACTAAATTTTCGCAAAATTGCCCCACACAAAATTTATTACCGCTGTGCGTTGTTAGATAATAGACGCCTGCTAAAATAAACGGCCCATCGACGACGCAATTTTGAATGATACATTTTTTTATCAGAAATTTTTCATACATAATATAGGTCCCGGAATGCAGAAAAGGTAAAGACTTTGTAGCTGCTCAATATGAAAATTAGTAAAACTATTCTTGTGACCTATATCCCCAAAGAATTACCAGTTTTGTGGAGCAAGAGAACATCAAACACTAGGAAACCTAGACACTCCTCTCCACTTAGCTAAGCCTAAACGCAGAAAATATCTTATTCCTTTATATAGAGAAGGCATAAAATGCACTACAATATAGCTTGTTATATAATACATATAAAGTTAATAAAAACTTTAGACCAAAATCTTGAAATAACGCTGGGACGTTGCATGGAGAATCCATGCAACGTCTCCATGATGGAGTATACTCTATATAAGCACTCACTGAGTGATATACTTTTGTCTAAGTTTTAATGAAGCACATTACTATAAAACTTTTTTTAAATTTTCTCACAGGGGAAACAAGAATCCATTTTACTAGAGATGACCTTAATTGATTATTTCACTCTCACTACTTCACTCTTCTCTGTGCTGGTGTCATGAAGGGAAATGGATCAAATCTGATTTAAAAGAAAATTAATTAAGTTTGTTCTTCACTATTGATATGTAGTCTATATTGGAATGATAAGAAATAAACGTTAATGCTTTCTCATAAGACTTTGCAGAAGTACATTGAAACCTCGGTAGTCTTGTATTTCAAGAATGCAGGTTAGAGGTTTATAAATCCCTCACTTGGAGCAGAGTTCAGTTATCAATTTAGTCTGCATGGAGGAAGCTCCGCAAATGTTTCCTTCTCCACGGAATGCTCCTGCCGCTGTAAGTTTTTTGGCTGCCTCTACTAGTTCGGTCTTGAAGTTCGTCACTGACCTTGAAAAACTATACTGTCAACGGCCGGATCCGGCCCGGTCTCAACAGGGAATGGTCTATAATCATTCAGTCTTTCAAAATCGGCCGACGTACATAGAGGTTGCTAATAGAAGACTTTTGAAATTTTTTCCTGATATGGTCTAAAAGTTAAACAACAAATCCAACTGGGTTTGTTAAAGGACTACGCGGCTTTGAACTTTTTTAAATTTTAATGATTTTTTGAATATATTTGATGTCTAATTCTCATCTAAACAGACCGATTTTGAAGCAGAACTGGCTTGGGATGTGCCGAGTTTCCAATGTTGCGGTCAATATTCCGATATTCGGGTTAAAGTCTTATGTTGTACACCATGTTTCAGACAAACGCAACGGATGATTACGTCGAAATTCTAGAAACCGATTGCTTCGCTCATATATACTATGGTCAGGTTGAAAGATACCATCATGCTATTGATACGGTGAGTACAATCGATACGGGCCGGACCGCGGGCCAAGTTTTTTCCACAGTTCTGTCAGTGCCAGGGATGGGGCGGGCCAGCTAATTCCGACCCCTGGTAAACACAATTTATGATTTTACCCTAGCATATGTTTTACTTGTTTGGCCGAAGTTCTGAACAAAAAAGCTCTTTCTTGAAATATAATTAATCATTCATTAAAACTATATTTATTATTGTTAGTCCCACTGTTTTTAGAGGACGAGAATGACTTATGAAGAATGTCTGGCTTACCTGGTAGCAACTAGGAAGTCCCCAACATTCAACGAAGCTGCCACTCAGACGCACTTGGACCACATTAGACAGATTTCAGAAATCTTTCCCCACAAAGAGGTGCGGTATATTATCGTTTGTTGTTCCTGGCCGAAAACCGTTGAAAACAATGTGGTCTTCCTAGGGGTTTGACTTTAAACCAGTCCCAACTCTATAAAGTTGCTCTTGTGTGGGCGGGCAAATCATTTAAAGGCACGGTACACTCGAAGTTTTGTCTTTATTCTATGTTATTCAGCTTAAAAAGTTATTTACAAATATGTAAATAACAAAGAAAAAAAAGAAAAATGACAGATTATATATGATATTTAATTTTGCTTCTCCTAAGTTGGGTTACTGTAGCCTGTTTGGACATAACAAGGTTACAAAAGATATTTGCACACTTCGCTCGTTGACATGGATTCTCATCAAAGAAAATGATAGAAATGTTTTTAGTTTTTGAAAATTGCTTCTAGTTGAAGAGATTTGCAATTTGCCGCAGGGTTGTGTTGGCGGGATTCTGGTAACAGTTTGACCACCCTACGGGAACCTAAGCGAAGGAGGATAGAATTCCAAATGACATAACTTTGCTCAAAATCAATTTTTGCAATATCGGTTTCCATATTTGAACTCAGAATGACTTTCTCTATCAATTAGGACTTTAAAAATGAGAAACAATTTTTGAGTAGACCGTGCCGTTAATGTTTTTGAGGAACGAGCAGTGGGTCTGACGTAGCCCACATTTTCACAATCCTAACTGGCATGAAGGCCTCAAGAACTTGCCTAAGAAGACCAGGATTGCAGACTTGTTAAGCCTATGCAGACTTATCTGATGTTGGGTCCTTGGCTAGTACTTGAAATTTCAACTCCAAAAAAACAACAAACAGTTTCAACTCTTTCGCTTAGGATTTTCGCTTTTATAATTATGATAATCTTGCCATGTCAAAAGAAATTCTCAAATTCGTTTTGCTGAAGGCAATGGAAAGAGAAAACGACAAAATTTCCGCATGGTTCGTTCTTATCTATCGGGGTCTTTCAGAAATGTGGGCCAAAAACTATCTAATGATGATCGATGAAAAAAGGTCCATACAGATCAGTGCTGGAAATTTAAACATTCAAAGGGTTGGACCGGGCTCGCTCAAGAGTCCCCTTACTATCGTGCTATCCCTATTTCACTTATAAAAGAACCACAACAAACTCTAATACTTTTTAGTTTTATGTGCTCTCTGTTTAGAATTTAGTAGCGGGGGGTATTCTGACTGGTAATTAAATTATAGTTGGTATTAATTATAGTTTTGAAAGGTATTTTTCGAAAATAGACTGGCCTTCTGTTCGGAGTCTAGGTTTTTGGAAAAATTACATAAACGTTTTTTTTTTAGTTTTGCAAAAGGATTTGGCACAGAAGATGAAAGTGAAATATTCATTTACTGCGAATCGAATGGTTTTAATTTGGAGTTCTTCAACAAAGAAGCTATATTATACCCCATGTTCGTGGAGTTTCTGCAGGTGAGGTTTGCAGTAACACGAACCTATTTTTAATATTTTGATAATCTCACCATATCAACTAAATATTATATCACGCAATGCTATCTGTATCTATCACCAATGACTATACACACCACTTTCAGACTAATGTAAACAGAAATCTGTTTTTCGAGATTACGCTTGATGGAATGTCGTTCAGGGAGCTTTTCTCAGATCTACAGTGGCCTTATGAAGGGGATTTTATGGACGAACCAGTTGATTCTCTTTTGAGTCTTCCCCACGACACGAATATCTATAGCCTTAAGAATTGGGAAGATGATGCCGATGATGTATCTGACGGAGCTGAAGAATCTGAAAGTGATTCCGGATTCGGAACGGATGATGATTAATAATTTATTGTAAATCTAGTTAAATGAACAAATGTGAATCGTTGCTTGTTCTGAATTGGGGATTGCAACTTTTATTCGAACTAACAATAAACTCAGAAAGATAGCTAAAATGTTAAACTACGAACGAGCAGACTGGGGCCTACGGATTCAAGGCAGCTGCATCGGTTTTCTTGGGAGTACTACTTGTCCGGGGTAACTTTTTGGAAATGGATGTCACTTAGGAGTTGAAAAAGGGAAAATGCGGTTCCATTTATTAACTCTAAAATGGGAACTTGTTGGTGCGTCTGGTGCGAACCAAGTTATAAAACGGCATGAATCATTAGAATCGGAAATTTCTGTTTCGGGAAGTTCGGAAACGGGATAGTCCCAGAAAATACGGCGACGGCCGGCCATTGAAATCCGCAGGCCTGGCAAAAGTGCGGGCCGATTAGGATCGATCCTCACTTTCCAAACCGATCAATAATGCGATGTTGCTTCTAAAAATAGTTTATTTTGTTTGCTTTATTGTTTCTTTCAATATGTTATACAATATGTCTTAAATTTTGACTGGTTAATTCCTAGATTAAATTGGAGTAGTCAGGTCGAGTAGGGCTGACCATTCCTTAGAAGTTTATAACGATTTCATTCGATACAATTCGAAAAAATATTGTGAAAATAGCTGTTGAATCAATGTATTTCGCAAAAGTCGAGCCGACCCGGGCCTAGAAATTTTGATAGGAGGCCGGCCCGGGACGGCTCTTGCCACCCTTCCCATATATGGGGAAGGCTCTTGCCGACCATGGCCTAAATGGTCGGCCAGAAATCTGTTGGAATCGAGCCAAAATAATTAATCTGCGTTTTTTAACACTTTTTAGTTGGAATAAAGGTGCACATGAGTGTTGGTTGGCTAGATCATACTGTCCCCTCCAAGTTTCCAAAAAAAAAAATCGAACGAAAAATTGAAGTTGAAAAAATATCTATTCTTTATTTTTTGGCCGTCTATGTTCTCCAATTGGAGACTTCAAAAAACCAGGCCATTGAAATCCGCCAGCCTATATTTCCCCCGAAGCAAATACGAAGGGAGAAAAGTTACCCCCAAGGGTACCCTCAGAGAAATAAATGTTACACAACCAATACATACTATACACAGTGTGTGTACACACCACTCACTTGCTTCTTGGAAGGTATTTCTCGTTGTTGGGCCCAATCCGGCTGAAATGCCAGCATGAACGTTGTCCATGGCACTGAAAACAGTTGGGCAAATTAAAATATCTACGTTTTCCGTAAAAATGGAGTACTCAAATTAAGAAAGGAACGCGAAGTTCGACATAAATATCATCCTACCTTTTGCTAGCTTCTAATATATCATTGACGATTTCTCGGATGTTATGTAGAATGAGCAGAATACATGTTAAACCACAATCAATGCCACGATCAAACCAAAATTGCGCCGACCCGCGGTTTCATCTGTTTTTGCACATTTAACAAATACCCCACTAGTATTTTCTGTTTAACTAACATACCAATGAGACAAAAAGAGAACGATTGCATGTATCCTAACCACGTTACCATATATAAAGCATTTACCGAAAAAAGCGTCAGGCACCTCAACTTTGAAACTATCGAAAAGCTTCGTCTTGTTTTTCCTGGCTGGGTTGATTGACCTCTAGACCTCAGGCCTGCTCAACGCAAAGCCCGAACTAGACCCCAGTGTGAATGGATCAAGAACGATATAACAAATACCGACACTGCAAAACAACAATCAAAAATATTTATTTGTACATATTTATATATACAGATGTTAAAAGTTAAACGTATCAATAGTGTAAAAATTGGATGGTAAAAATTGTACAAAATTTCCAGCCTACTCTAACTTGATAAAATCCTCGTAATCACTGAATATATCATCAATCATGGAATCAGGAACAATGAATCCACGACTGGATTCCACTGGCTCACTTTTTTGCGTGCTGTATACCTAAAAAGCGTAGCTTAGTAGCAAAGGATTTATCTAAACATGAACATGTCGATTCGGCTAGACTAAAGAGAGTCCATGCCTAAAAGTTTGCATAGTCACGAGCATGATCATGTTATATCTCAGTTTAAAGGAATAAGTTCACAGCTAGTATTTTTCTAGTCATATACTTTTGGCCAACCACTTTAACTATGATATCATTGGGATTAACTAGACGGTTCCATTTACGTCGATATGAAAGATGACGAGGAGATGGCTACCTGATTGTCAACACTCATGGGAATTGTCGCTGGCCCACACTAGTATAGAAAAAATACTTACATAAATCGGCGTTTCCTCCGAATGATCTCCTGTATGTAAGTTCTTACGCAAATATGCAATGTAAGTATTGGAAAAGGAAACACAGTAGTATAATCCATGAGATATAGCGAATAGGTAGAGGATAAGGAAACATACTATAATATACTTTAATGATAGGAGAAGAAAACCTTCCTAACATTGCAATTCAGTAGTCCTGTGGGAAGTGAAATATACCAGACAATCTAATAGCAGACAGCAGTAACAAAAGTACTAAAAAAAGTTTTCTCCCTAAAAACGACCGACTGGAAATTACTTGTAGAACAATAAAAGGACGGAAGTAGAGTTCTGATGACACTGTGAGTCCATATGAGGCAGAGCAGAGAATAACCCCACACAACGTTAAGAATACAGCTAAGGCAACGGACAACATGTATCCCTAAAATCATAGATCAATAAAGAAATACACTGGCAATATACCAGAAATTGACCTATAAATGGAAATTTGTAAAGGCAGTACATCCATAACAGAAAATATCCGATAACCAGCAACACGACGCAATCCTAAACCGCGTAAAAATAAATATTACAGTATATCATTCTTACCTTTATGAAAACCGATCTGTCTAAGACGTAGTCTCCAGACTGAAAACGCATAACTTAACAGTAATAACTATCTTAATCAACCGCGACTATGAAATCATTCAGGTAAAAATGACACGACTACACAGCACGGTAGATCCCGGCAGAAACAACAAGTACGCAGAAAAAACTTTAATAATTGCATACAAGAAACAACAAAAACACGTGAACGAAATAAGTGAATTACAAACAAAAGAATAGACTAAAACTAACAATATGGAGAGGACTGAGGGGTCTGCCAACTTCTATCAATGGTGGTGGCTTCTCCGATTTTCCGTACAAGATCCCTCATTTGCGATACATCCCAAGAAGTAAAGTATCGTTTAGACTCCAATACCTAGATAGTTAAAATGATATATAACAGATATTTATCGATGGTAACCAACCTTTCTCACATGTTGTGGGGATAGAACATGCAGGAAGCGCTGTGCTCCATCTAATAACGGCATATCACAAAACAAACAACTATCCGGTCGCTTGTATTCACTTTCTAGAATTTTCCTCACGACATGAATCGGAAATTCTACAAGCCTTGAACGATACTTCTCAAGAAAATGGGCAAATTTAAACTCTAAACATTTAGGAAAGGATAGCAGTGGATTACTTTGCTTACCATTCACTTGCTTCGACTCTTCAGGAGATCCGTAGTAGAATGGAAGTGAGATTCGCCGCTTTTCGTCAGCAGAAAATTTGATACCTGCCAAGAGAGCGGTCAGAGTCGCAAAATCTTCTTTGAATGGATAAACACCGCGAGCCATCATCTTGAAGAAAATAAATTACAAAATTACGTGATATTTAAACTGACCATTCTCAGGTGCTGTGCTGATAATACATGCCCCGGAAAATCGTTTTTGAATTTAAGATCTTTGGGGCAATAAGGGCAGTTTTCCTCCTGGAATTACATATAATATTTAAAAAATAATTCAGTATCTTTATTACCTTCCAACCCTTCGCATCACAAGCTCGCTTGAGCTTCTTGAAATCCGTCACTAAGAAATATTTCGATAGTTCTTCATTTGCATGTGTGATCAAATGCGACATATCAGCTAAAACGACAAAAATAATATGCAACACGTAGTTAGGCCGAAACAAACCATTATCAACTCCAATGGGATGAGATGTACCTGTGAAGAGAGGGACCCTCCCATCACCATTCTTTTTTCCCTTGTTGTCAGCTTTTTTATAAGTTAGTGGCGACGAACCTGTCCCGCTGTTAAATTGCTGACATTCTATATTGAAATTGAACGTATGAGTAGACAAAGTAGGCAAAACTAACTGCTTGAAGGAAGGGGGACATCAACAACTGTAGTATTGGCAGGAAGAAGAAAAGAATCACCAGTGGCAGGAAACAGCCTTCTCTTCGCTTGGATCGGCTTTTCCATTGCTGGCGGCATAGGCTGAGAAGTTGCTTCAGCTGAAAAAGATAACATTAACAAGTAAAAAAAATGTCAACGATACCTATGATCCCATTCAATATTTGTAAATCCCGCTTATCAAAGGCGTCGCCGTCCCCGTTTAACTGTAGTGATCAAAATGATATTAGTTAAAACTCAAACCTTACCTTATTAAGATGTTTAGAAGAAAGTATGTGCTGAACCATCGGAGCCACTCCACTTAGGTTCAAGTCACATGCAGTGCAAGTCATGAACGAGTTGTTGTCCTTCATTGTTCTCTGAACAGTAGATAAAATTCATACAAAAAAATCAATACCCAAAAATCAGGATAGCGCGATTCCATAGTTTTGGAGATGAGAGACAACTTTTGTCTATCATTTACGGCCTTCTTGAGGTTATTCATAGCTTCTTCTGCAAAAAAAAATACAACGTGCAAAACAGACGAGTAATCAAACCTGTCAATTTGAGCGGATGAATAATATTTTCTGAGCGCAAAAAAAATGGAGGATATCGATCACATCCACTTTCTGCTGAGAATTGCCGGTTCTAAACAGTTCGATAGTATTATATTTACCCGTATTTATAAAACCTTAAATGACCGATGGTTTATTTTATCCATGGGGATCACAGTCTCCTCGTCCGGTGATGCAATAAGGTGTTTGCCGGCAGGGAGCTCGGTAACTGAAGATACCGTGCTAAATTCTCCCTGAAAAAAAAACACGATTGAGATAGTAAGGAATGGAAAATATCTCACCTGCTTGAAACCAGCACCCCAATGCTGTTCGAACAAATGATGATTTGTTTTGCATCCAGAGTCAGTGCATGGTAGATATGCAGCATTCTAGGAATAATGTTGATATATAGAAAATTTGATCGCAAAACCTCGGGTTCAATTTGCTGATCGAAAGGACGAAGGGCCCCATTACTTGTTTCGAGAGCATCTTAAAATTAAAATATTGCGAAAGATCGTTAAGCTATGAGAAATACCAAGTAGAAAAACTGGATTCGGCTGCGTAGTTGTGTGTAGATAGATGAGCAAATCCCCTTCATCATCCAGCTTCCGAATATTGTGTTGATTCGCATTGAGGCAGCTAGAGCAGTATGGTCCCCTAAAATATTACGATCAAAAACCAACAAGCAAACCAAAATAACCTAATTGTCATCGTATTTTTGGTGAGAAGACTGTAAGTCAACAGCTGACGAGCAGCCATCTTTCATGCACGAAATATAAATGTACCCTAAATCAGAAGAAAAATTAAGTAAGGTCACATAGAAGAACAAAATAAGTGGGTACTACTGAAGCAGAAGTGGAATAACAGCAAAATGAGAAAGGAAAGGAATTCTTTTCGAAAGGTTTACTGCCCACACGCGCGCCACGTAAAGGATTCGGCCAGGCCAGTAAACGCAGGACGCTATGTTCGCGAACTTCTGTGTTTAAATGTTTTTAGGAGTTTTTCCATCGATGGAACATGGAATACACTGCAACTTGAAATAGTCCTTTTCCTCTATTTATGAAATGGCCAACGAGACCAACGAATTGCCCAAATGTTTAACTCAAATTACAGTGAATAGAAAGTTATTTCTATTCCTCCCTAATTAGCTAATGGACTGCTGTTATATATTTTCAACAGAAAATAATTGAAAGATATATAGCGCAAATTCTTGAAGAGCATATAACGAGCAGGACTGCGGTCTGGGCCGGCCTGTAAATGCCAGACAACTCCCAAGTTCAGAGTTAGTTTCCAAAGGGCTTACGATCCCTGGCTACGGCCACTGAGGAGCAAGGCTGTGACTGTCACGTAGATTTCCCCTTTGCAAAGCAAGCACATGAACGAATTTGGTAAACGTTGGGCTTTCGACTATCTTCACCCATTCTGTAACTAGATACATAGTCTTTTTGAGAATAACAACACCCATTCCTCGCAGCAGATTAATTAACATTTGGGATATGATGCTATGTTTAGGTTGAAGGAAAACAAAACACGTACAATACACTTTATTGCTTGGCAAATCACGATTCCTAATTAAATTCAATAGCAAATGTAGAACAATCAATCACATATATATAATTTTACACCCAAACAGGCTAAATTACCGGGATATCATTTACAGAATATAATAAAACAGTCATTAGAGAAGCAATTATGAGAACACAGAAAGATGGAGCGACTAATATGAGCAAAATGATACGTCATTGTAATTCAGAGATAAATTTCGAAGGTATTAGAAACATCTTACATATTAAAAATGTGTAAGAGTTGAAAAAATACGAGAATAGAAAGGGTCAGAAATTATGAGCGAGAACAAGGTAATCTTAGAATAAAATACAATTGCAAAATTCTAGCTGGTTACGAGACGCGATTTATCGAACGGTCACATCATCTTCAGCATCCTTGCGAGCACGGCCGTTGGCCTCTTCTTCAAGAAGATGAGCACTGTCATTCAGAAGATTGCGAAGATCCTAGAAGATGAATATTCATAAAACGAACTTCCGAATAAATTAGGAGAATTACAGGCAAACGTCTTACGTCCGATTTCAATACAAATTTGAATTTGAAGAGATGCCCACGATAGGTATCACGACATACGGCAACATCCAATGATAATTAGCAAGGATTGACGCCCCCAGTTTCAAACAAACCTTATCATTCAAATCTCCTTGGTGATGGGAGTAGTGCTTGCGCAGGGACTTCATCGGCTTTAATTTGCTCCCCGGCTTGACGACCATGTGGTTTATCACATCACTCAGTGATATCACACCCTATAACAGCAGTTATTAAATGAACGTAAAGTAATTATGTACTTACCTCAATACCTCCATTCTCGTTAACTGCACATAGTCTATGTACATTTCTTTCCACGAGGACAGTAATCGCCTTCCATAGGGTATCAGTGTCGCGAACAGAAACAACGCGATCTTCGTCGCTCTAAATTGAAGGATGCCCACTAACAACATAATTTCAAAAAGAAAAAATTTCACTATCATTCGGTTAGAATAAACGAATTGCAGAGATGAATAAAAGCATAGTAGTAAAAAAGCGGCGCCACTTCATAAACTTAACAAGAAGTTCAGTCTAGTTTTTCCACAATAAGTTGGAGCAGAACACTCAATGTCCATTTCAACTATGCACCGTTTCATGTTTTAAAACTACGTATAGAACAAACATACCTTAAAACTGTTCTTGAATCGCAGAGCTTCTTCAACAGTTGCATCAAGGCAGGTTGATCTATCCTCCAATGCAATACCGACGGCGTCAAAACGTGAATACATATCGACCACCCTGAACACGCAGAATTACTTTGTTTCGATCAAAAAACATACTTGAAGGAATCCCTCTGGACTACTGGAAGTCCGGATACGCCTTTGTGCATCAAAATGTCCAAGCAGTCGGCCAAGGGAGTGTCGGGGAAGACCTTAAATTACTGTCTATGAAGCGATACATATATCATAATTATCTCGAACAGCATATCGTCCGTTTAAAAAATAAAACCCGCGTCGTGAGAAAGCATTGCGCTGTTATGGCATACTTTAATCGTAAATGAGTTCCGGTAAAGCATAGTAGCGTCAGAATGATGAGAAGAGTTAGCATTCGCATTTTTCAGTAACGTTGACGAATGGACTTACAACTCGAATTCCAACCCAAGATCCAACACCGAGCTCCTTTGCCGTCTTGATATGGTACTCGGGCTGACTGAATTGCTGTCCCTAAAATAATAGACAATTAAATCATCAGTGAACTAATACACTCACAAAGCACCATAAAAACTTCAATAATCGCTTGTGGGTCAGGATGAACAGTGGGCTTCCATTCTCGGGATCCATGACAGGTAGACGATGAATGTGATGTTCCGCAAGGAGTCGAGCAGCTTCCAACAAACTAAATACCGACACTTAGTGTCAAAACTAAAAAAATTAATACCTTTGATCCGCACTGATGCTGACCAAGTTCTTCAGTTTTCCTTCTTTTTGAATCAGGTCTGAAATGGCTTGCATCATCAACTGTACGAGAAACACGCACTAACTGTTTAGTTAGCAATTATGTTTTGCAAAAAAATAATATTTAAGTAACTGGTTTGCTAACTGCAAAATTGATCATCATTGAACATTAAGCAGCATCTCCAAGTGTAAACAATATACTGCATGGCAACATCTTCAGTAACGCGTATCGTCAATTTACCTCTGTAGGCTCGTATCGTCAGTTCTCCGAGATTCTCCTTCTCGTTGGCTAGATTTTCGGCGACCTTTGTTTCTTCGAATTTCCTCTCCCTAAATATGAATTTTGAATGAAATTATAAGTATATATGTAAATACACGGATATTAAAAGAGTAGTACAATCCCTAACTAATATTTCAATCAGGTTAGATATTAGCTAATTAGTAACCAGCCACTTACATCATTGCTAGCAGCATTAACTTCCGAGTAGCCCTTACAAATTAGTGAATTAATTATAATATCGATTCAATTATTCCTCAGTTGTGAAATAACAACTATTCGCGAAATTAAGGGAAGTCGGTTAATATTAGCGACAGAAAGAAGACATTATTTTGAAAGAATATTTTCATAGCAACAGCGACTTTCTAACATCATTCCTTGTCAAATTGGCCGAACTTCAAATCTTTAAAATAATCCAGTGGCTGGTCTTCTTCCGATAACAATACCAAATTTTCACGTTGAAAATACCAACTCTCTGCATCTGCTCACCTATGAAGTCGAAGCATCACACGGATAAAATCGGTGACGGAGAGAATTCCAGTGACCACACCGTTCTGTTTACCATCAGACAACAGAACATGGCGAGTACCTAAAGTTCAGAAATTAAGCAAACAGTGGTATAAAAAGGAGTATATGTATGTTTGAAAACAGACCGATAGTAGTGTAACAGCGATAACATATATACTTTTTTTTCATCATTATACTATCATAACACCGATGTTGCCTTCGAAATAGTCAGTTGGCAATCGACAGCAATCCGAAGATATCAAATTGAAAAGTTCATTTTCGGATGAGAAGGCGTTATCCAACGGCGTTATTAAACTCCACCGTTGCTTGAATTTGATTCGTATGAGAAGATGTCTATTTGAAAGTCCTCTAAAAACTTACTCTGATAAACTAATCCATTGAATGCCTTGTTGAGAAAGAGGTCCACATCAAAGACAACCATCTTGCTAGAGGTTGGCATGGCCTCGTAACATTGGTTTAGCATCAGAAGCCGAGCATACGAATCTGCTTCATGGTGACGTATCTGTAAAAAGCAGAAATTACTGTAGGAAACATTACAGAAATATCAAGTGCCCCTATCCACGAACATAACTTGTCGGAGCGTACTCATTCAGAGTACCACAAGGCGCGCATTTTGCACATCAAATACACGCTGCGGGTACAGCAGAGTATACCCTTTTGCTATTGTGAATACGAGCACATAACTATTAAATTAGCAGGTTGGATTAGTCAATAACACCAATATTGACTATATGACATGCATCTTCGAATTTCCGGTCTCTAAACAGCTGTTTCGATACAGAATCACTAAACCGCATCCGACTATTATTTCAATTGCCATTCCAAGAATGCTCAGTTCCATACCGTTTCAGATCGTTCTCTCCGGGTTGATCCATGAAGAGACTTTGTAGGAGAGATGGTGTACCGAACAGCCGTTGGATCCGGAGTCGGGGACAGCGAGTGTGAGCCGCGTCTACGAGACGACATATCTGAATAAAATTAAATTATGAGCAAACCAGAAACTGAAAGCGATAATATTAATGAAGATGTAAAATTTTCAATAACGAAGCAACGACTAATAAATCAAGCGGTGCGACGTGACACCGTGAAAAATACATTTCTGCAATTGTTGCGAACGCTATGTGAACGTTTTGTTGCAGAAAAGTGAGAACAACCTCCAGGTGTTCAAATTAAGCAACGCATTGCGTAAAATTAAAATAGTAAACGTGGAAAACATAAAATGCTACGTCTTGTAAACAATTAAACATTTTGCATCGATCAGACCTAGTAGGTGGAAAAATTTGTTCTGAACAAAACGGCAAAGATCGTCGTGATAAGACGAAAGACGAATGGGAACGAGAGATATAGCGGAAAACTAAGTGTGTAATTTCGCTTATTAGACGAGCTATTAATCTAGTGACGTCGTGTGAAATAAGTCTAAACTAAACATATCAGTTTTCTATAAAAAATTGAAACTCTTGAATTAAACCTATATACCATGGTTAGTACTATCGGAGTTGAATTAACAAATATAAGAAGAGCCTTTTCTAAATGCTGAAATCTTGAAAAATACATGTATCGAAAAAATAACATAGTGAAACGACGCAACATAAGACAGTACATAAAATAGAATGCCCAATTTCCAAGGAAAATATATAACGATTGGTTCTAACGATGCAAATGAACCAATCATTCTAAAAGGAAATTAAGCCGGCACGTTCAAACGAGCATATGCTGATGAAGAAGAAAGCAATTGCATACGAAATAGGGTAGATCGTAAAATTAGGTAAAAATACATTATTTCCCTCAATTTCATTCAGCGTGCAGTTTTCAAGAACATTTGTCTTCGTAATTTCGTGAACAAAGATATATACTGCAATATATTATATAAATACGCTTTATGCAAAGGATTCTGCTAATGTTCAAGAGAAACGTATAATCAGCGTTACAGATAATTTGTGGGCAGTGAATAATGATCTGCAAACACCTGTTTATAAATACTGCATAGGATAACCAGTGTATAAACAAAAATGAACTAAAAATTATTAAACACGAGAAAATTACGATAAAACTGAACCATCACAAAGAATTGAAATTTGAAAATTAACTTTTTGAAAAAGTGCGCCATTTCGTCACTGTTGGCGCTAGAGCAGTTTTAACAGAACTTTTAAAAAATTTCCTATAGGAAAATTTAGGAAAAGGATCATATAGGAAAAAAGGGACTTATATGTATTGTTTCTGTTATTTTTATATTGTTTAGATAGTGTTAACGTAGAAATGTTTAGTATTCAAAAAGAGCTTAAAACTTTTGGTATAACTAAGAAAAAACACTGCTTCGCGAAAGTTTCGAGCAAGTTTGCTTCCAAATGCTAAAAATGAAAACATATTAAAATTGTATAAATACTTTACCTTCCTCATCTTCCTCTTCAGAGCAATACCAGTCACTTTTAATAAACACTAGCGAATATGCTGGAGCCACCCCACAAGTCTTACACATGTTTGTAGTATATTTTAGGGAGTGGAATAGTGTCAGTAGTTACTATAGCTTGAAGTGAGGAACATTCACTGGTATTTTCAGTTTAAATAGTGTCTGAGGTAACATTTTGCACGTACCCTTTTACAATTTCATTGACTGGCAGACGGGCCCGCCCTACGCGTGATAGCGAACAACATGAGTACGAACCCAAGTCAGAGAACGCACAAAATTTCAGAAGTATATGAACTAAAAGATTCAAGTTCAACTAGTAGTACTATTTGAAATAGAATTTGAACTTAGGCCAAAGTGACACTATTACAATAAACAATCTAACTCATATTTAGTTAGTATTTGAAACATTCGTAATCTATAGTTACGTTAATTCATAAGAAGTTTTGGAAATACCAGAATACCTTTCTGAACTGATAATTTTCGTAATCGTCTTGAAAATAGTCCCCTTTTTGATGGTTCTGTTTTCAAGGAGTCCCGATGTTTCTGAAGTATTTGAGCTAGAAAACATATATGAAATGGAAATTTGGGTGAGAATCTGGGCTCGGAGCTGTCCTGGGTCGTAAAAGACTTATCCAAGTTGAACCTTCAAAGTTGCTTAACTTAAAAAACGATTCTTCTATCTTTTTTATGAATAAAATAGTAAAATATTGATGTTGAGTGAGAAACGCGGTAACCTAATACTGGCAAGCCAGACACTGGTGGCCGATTGACACGATTACAAGTACATTAGGAGTGAGGCCGGAAAAGGCGGGTGTCTATTTGGAACAAATGTGAGATCAATGGTGGGAATTTCAATGGGTTGGCCAGGGCTGGGCCGAGGCAGAAAATTTGAGAAACTGGCCGGTCGTTTCCCAGACTGGCGTGAGATGAAATGGAATTAATTTCGTTACTTCAACAATTACATTAACCCGTAATTCTGATTAGTAGAGTGAGAATCAGATTGCGATTCAGCCACCCGATTAACTATCTCATAACTCGGCAGGCAATTATCTTGTAAGTTCTCACTCAAGTTCCTTGTAGGGGTTACCTAAGGAAAATAAGTGGAGACCAAGGAGGAAAACAGATAAACAGGGGGTGTTTCTTTATTTTGCGAATCACAAGATCACATATGTGAGACAGGAATCTGTTGGAATCGGGAACACTTTACGGCTGACCCCAACTATCCACTAAAAGTGAATTTACAAACAATGTAAAACCAAAGAAAAAACTATTTTCAAAATGCATCCAATTTTCGATTACATGTTGTTGTACTTGGCGTTACTAGGAGGACCGGTTGCTTGGTCAATAAATAGACGCCATGTGCGTAAAGTGCATGACCAGCGGAAAGAATTGTGCCTTTGTCAGAACATTTTAAACTAAACTACAAATGAACCCATTTACTATAAGATGTGATTAAATAGATCGTAAGTATAAGCAAGTAACACTGACTTTGTAACTTTTGTGTTTGTCATGTATATGTTATCAAAGCTTTTTTGCTATCAACGATTTTGCTATGCTATATAAACTTTGGAAACACTTCCGAGCGTACAATTTTAAGTTGAAGCGTTCTAATAATAAGTAAACTGTTACAACAGAAACGCATTAGTTCAATACATGTTAAGAACTTTGAGAAGAAGAGAATTATATAGGAACCCTTTGTTAAACTATTATCAAAATATTAGAAACATTTCGAAACCTTAAAAATGATGGCTTCGACTTAGAAAACAGTTGAGCCCCGAGATTCTGGGAAATGAACACATCTTTTTATTAGATGTGATTAAAGGCAGGATGCACTTCAAAATTTCTTTTCAATTTTATTGTTTAAATTAAGAGAGAGAGTTGAAATAGAGAGGACAACTGAAGTTTAAAGTGTACCGGGTCTTTAAATTTACCGTAAAATGTTATGTGAACGAAGCGTTGATGGGAAAGCCACGGAGAGAAGTTAAAAATAGCAATGTTTGGAACATAATCAAATGCAGCAAAGTAACAATTCAATTAGATATACAGTTTTCTTTAAAAAAAACAGGGTACAAACTTATTGTTAGCCTTTGTTTTGAGTAGTTTTCGATAGTAATCGAAACATTCCACATCTGTAAAGTTCTAATTTCATAGTAGTAATATTTATTATTATTTCCAGTATCGCTAACCAAATTATTATCAATTTCATAGATTAGAATAATATAGTTGCTTCAAAACCACAGTTTAAACTTATAGTAAACTATGGAAAAAGTTCAAAACAATAATAAGTTTATAAATAATCAAAAAGTTTCGAAACTGCTAACGGCTATTTACATTAGTTTCATCATCAACATCACGTGATTCAGAGAAATGACTATAAATACATTTAAAAGAAGATAAACACAATATTAACTAAAATATTTGGAAATCAATACTTTTTAAATTAGTTCATAAGCAAAATTGTAGTTGGTTTCATGTGTTGGGTGAGAAACAAGCTAACTAACAAATTGTAAACTTTTGATATTGATTATAGTTCGAACATTGTTTAGGTCGAAAGTTTTTAAAAAGTTTCGCAAGTTGTGGTGGTGGCCCAGTGGTTAGAAGCTTCGGAAAATAATCTAGATGTCGATGGTTCGAATCCCCCCGAAGAAATAAATAAATCATTAAGTATTTTATATTTAATACTATAGCGAACAA
>JAQGAV010000627.1:0-29534 GCA_034691345.1 Phasmarhabditis papillosa
CCACGCACCAAATTGATAAGAAGAGAACTAGAAAATTTCAAAGACTCTTCTGACTAGGGTTCCCAAAATAATCATCAGTGTCCATGATTGAGCAAACCAGTTTCAACTAATAGCCTCTACTGCCGTATTGGTTGCTAATAAAGAATTGGCAGGAATGGGAATTCGGCGGGCCGTTCAGTCGGTCGCATCTCTGATTGTGAGAAGTGGCCCCGGCCAGGGAAATGGCTGCCCCGTGAAGTTGCTACTCCTGAAGCCAAAAATATACTACGGGACGGCCTGGTTATATAAGTCATTATATGTCATTGTGGCCGATCGTTCCGCCCATTTTGAACCTCTGGAATTTCGTATATTTTCGTATACACCCTATATTTTTATGTTGACAGACAGTTAATACCGCACGTATCATTTTATGTTCAAAATTTTTACTTTTCGGACTTAAAAGATAAATTTTCTTCATCCAGTTTGGAACAAAAGTTTGCAAAAGTGGAAAAGGCGGGAAAATACGATTATTTGACTGGGGAAGAACGTTTATTAGACACAGATTAGGTACACGCATACGTCATTCTTATGCGTGTACCTAATGCAGCTGCCTGGGAATGTGCCCATATGTTACTATACGAATAGTTTAGAGAGTTAAATATAAAAGAGTGTTTTAGATAAATACAGGTTAAGGATTATTACTAAAATGGCATAGGGCCGTTTCCTTACTGCGGTATGTTCCTCTCACCGTAGCTGTAGAAGACTTTTAGAAATCAGGGGAATTGCATATCTATATTTGATATAGACAGATGTTTCAGTGACAAAATAAATAATAGACAAGATTCTGCATCGAACAGAAAGCGTTGAGTCAGGGCTGGAAAAGGTGAGGGCCGGACCAGGCCGGCCCTTGCCGCCCCTGGCTTAGGTCTTTGGAATCCCAATATGATGTGAAATTGATTCTTTTTTGATTCCTATTCTGAGCAATCCATTTTAGATTTTACTTGCCCTTCATTGGTAACAGAGTTTCCGTATGTGAATTAATCAATGAATTCCGCATTGTTCAATTGTTTTTTATCTTGAATATTTAATAAATAAACAGTAACCGTATATATTTTATAAAATAAAATCACAATAAATAAAGAAATGTATTGTTAATTTCCCTTTGAATTCCCGGCCTTAAGTGCTTCATTGAATCCCTCATCGGTTTTGGTTTCTTCTTTGATCACAAATGGAGCCTTGAGTTGATCGCCTTCATCCGAATCCGAACAGCTTTCATCCGTGGTTGTCACAGAATCGATAGTGGTATCAGTGTCAGAGTCATCTGTAAGTGATAATTATATAAGAAATGTGAATTGGTTGGTTGGCTAGATAGGCTGTTTTAATAGATAGACTGCAAGCGCCCTTTGTAGTTAACATGTTGATATAACAGGCTTTACATTTGAAAGTGCTTCGAAATTTAAAAAAAGTGATGTTTCCCCTAAGAAGCCCGTCATTGCGGCACGTAAACTGAAAATGACTATATAAAAGACTATGATGGACAATGCTACAATATATGTATATAGTGAACGGACTGATTGCTTGCATTTCACAGGTGCGCGGATACTAAGGGGTAATAGAAAGAAACGCAAACGCTCCAACGCAACGTTCGCAGTCCATTGGATGCAAGCAAGTGGTCCGTCGACTATAGTGCGCATTGAAAAAAATGGAGGGATCGGAAAAACCAAATTCTTCAACAAACATCTTCCCGCAACATCTAACTTTGATCTAATTTCAAATCCAGCACAACGAGGTAAACCACATAATCAACATACCGTATACTGTAGGACCGTATTTTACTGGAAAAGCCACTTCTCCATTTCCCTTAGTGCGTATTTCCAGGGATCTAGTCTGAAGAATAATATGATTCCCGCTTTGAAAAGTAATATGTATAGTCGAATTCAAAACGAATAATGGAGTGTAGAAAATTATTTACAAGTCAAACGCAATTGCGTACAAGTAGTTTTGCCTTGAAAATTATGTTCTACACTCCATTATTCGTTTTGAATATGACTATATATGTAGTTAATTCCGAGACGAAGGACAGTCTTATGAAAGCCATGCTAATTGTTGAAAATAACAGTAATAACAAAAGAGGTTTACGACTTGTTAGACTTGTCATGTAAAAGGTATGAGCTACGGTAGTCTAGCCTAACTTATTACCCTATTCTAATTTCAACGTGATCTCAGACGTACCGGTTGTTGATTCAGTTTTTTGAGTTCCTTACAGAGCTTATCAGCCTTCTTGCACTTTTGTCGAATGTGTCTGGGGACCAGCGCCTAAAATAAAGTATTACCGCGTATAGTTATATTCAAGAATAATAATGGAGTGTTAGAAAAGAGTCTCGCCGAGGATGGCTCCGAAAGTATTCGAAAACTATACGCAAAATTTCCTTAAAATACGCAAGTAGCACTCCATAATTCCTCTTGAATCAGACGATACTCTGATTAAAGTTTGTTAATCGTTAGAAACTTGCAATAATAATAGTTTACATTTTGAAAAACATAAAATTTCTAATAGAACGCCCACAGTTGTGAAATATCGGACAGTTCTTGCAGGTTTTTCTATCAAATAACTAATTTCCCAGTAATTAAAGGAACCTAGTGTCGGGTTTTTGAAGTTTGTCTCATATGAAAGACAATTAATTTTTTTTCTAATATAGCAAGGGTTTCTTCGTTGTTTCTAAAAACGTTTCGTATTCGAGAAAAATGGATTTGATTGCGCGCGCTTACATTCAAAAATGCCGATTAATTTACCAGTACAGGAACGTATCAGCAACGCCTCTCGTGCACTGTGTTTACAAATGATGACAAATCAACATTTTTGGCCATAACTTTATTTAAAAATAATATTTTGCTTCGTTTTTTAAGCAAAAAATGTACTACTCTATCCGGTCCATCTAAAGAATAAAGCAAAAACATAAATTTCTGGAATCTTCGGAAGATATAAGGGAAAAACACTTTTCTCACGTAACTTTTTGCGCAATAAAAATTTTCTAAAAATGATTTCACATTCCATTCCGGCAAAGCCTTCTAAGCTAGAATAAACTTTATATATAGAAAAATGTGCAACTTTTGATGTGATTACACCCAAAAAAACCCTTTCTGCAATTGCGTTACCATACTGGTAAAACCCAACAACAAGTTCCTTTAACTAATATTAATATTCAAAAATAATTAGTATTAAATAACAAACCTTTCTTGTAGGATCCATTTCACTCAGATGACGGCACAGAATAATTAATATATGATGTGATATGTGGAATTAAGCTATAAATGGTCAATATTTAAACAATACAAACATGATATCCTGTTAAGCAAGACTACCATGTAATACAAGAGATTCATGCAATAGAACTCAAAGAGTGCAGAATTATACACATAAACTAATTTAGAAATATTATAAATATTATATATGTTTATAAATCTTTTTATTATTTTATTATTTCTATAACTCTAAGAATATGATAGTTGGAAAAGAGTCGAACTGGCTATAGTCATGGGAAGAAAGTCCTTTAGTTATTAAACTGAGTCTAGTGATTCGTAATATAGGACAGATGAGAATGTTATATTCTTAAAAAATCCGTCAAATTCTTTATTTTATTAATTTTTCTTATTTTAAAATGTATTTTCGCTTCTCTATATATTTCGAGTAACCTACTTGGTATTGACTTCTTGGTAAACTTACTGTATTTGTGCAATGAAATTACATTCTCACAAAGCTTTTATATTGAAAAAAGAATATACAATTACACCAGTTGACATATTTCACTGAACGACAACCTATAAACTAATTCCAGTTTCAACGTGACGTAGCTTATCAGAACTGAAATTTCTAGAAAAAAAGATATTTCTGTTGCAATATAAACGCAGAAGTATAGGCTGTTTCAAAACCTAGACTTCGTTGCGCCGGCTTCATAAGATGCGCGGTGTAACAAAATTTGCCTTCTTTTATAATTCGCTGAAAATGCCTTCCCCTCTTCGGGTGAGAGAGAAACTTTAGAAGGCAAAAGGTCTAGGTTTTGAAACAGACTATAGATTTCACTAATATATGCAAACTTGTCATATATAAAATACAACTGCTGGAAAATGCCGTGCCGGTGCTTTTGTAAATGTCTATATTGTATTATTGTACATTGTCTATATTGTATTGTACATTGTATTGTCTATATTGTACAAAAAAATTATAATTGTAAAATCTATGTTCTATAATATAACTGGCTATAAATAATGTTGGACACATTTTACGTATACTATAATGCATTCCAGCCACAGTCATCCTACCGAACCTCGACCCCATTTAGAATTAAGAATTAAGTAGATTTTGTTTATGTATTTTAAGGTACTCGGAAATAATCAACCATTCTATTCTATTTTTTTTATTCCGATGTCAATATTTGGATCACAGTACAGGTTACATCAGGAGTTCCTTTCTTATATCGCAGCACCACTGAATATATGACGGAGCGTTCTGGCCTTCTATCAAATCGTCAAAGTTATGTTTGCTTGCATCAGTGCAGGGGTGCCTCGGGCCGGCCCGGGCCGGCCCGTGAAATTTTAATTTTCAGGCCCGGGCCGGCCCGCAATTAGGGCGCCAAATTCAAACATCGGGTTTTTGAACCTTTTTTCCTGAGTGACTACCAGTGTCTCCGAAATGAACGAAATGAATTTTTTTGGTTAATATAAACATGTTCTCCCACAAAGATGAAAGATCTGAGCGAAAAGCACAATATTTTAAAAAGTATCATTTTCAGACATTTTCAGACCAAACTTTTCTAAAAAACAGCATTTTAATATAACAATATTCGCTTATCTCATTTATTTATTCCATACACGTAACAACAGGAGATCAAAGGTACGAAATAATAATCATTATTTTCAATGAGCAAAAATTAACAACGTGAAACTAAAGTAGCAGGTGTAAAAATATTACCAGCTACATTTAATTAAAGAGTAAACCAACAAATTAAACAACATCTTGAAGAAGAAGACTTATAAATCAGACAACAAATCAGGGTTTGACTTTGAAATAAGGCATAAAGAAACAATCCAATCAATATTTTCATGATATAGAGAAGATCTGGTTTTATCTATGACATTAGAGCTGCCCGAAAAAGACCTTTCGCATGCGGCCTCACTGGAAACAACACCAAAAATTCGAACCGCGGTTTTGTATAGTTGGGGATACTGGTTTTTTTTCCTCAACCAAAAGGAGGCCTCGGGAATTTGCTCACTGTCCTTTATCTTCGAACATGCGTGACGTCTAAAATAAATAACACTCTTAAATAACATAAACAAACATACGCTAGCTGACCACCTTTCGACAAAAACGTTCCACAAATTGTACAACGAACGTGTCCAGTATCGAATTTGTGGGTAACAATTAGTCCATCTTCCTCGACATTCAGAAATTCAACCATACATTTCAGATTTGTATAGGTGCAATACATGTCACCCTGAACAATATATTATCATCACATAGAATTCCAACAAACCTCTTCAATGGTATTTTCATCACCGACACGCTGCTTTTGATAAATGTCCTCTATTTGTTCCTTTGTAAGGCAGGAAAACGGGAGCTTTCTCTTTCTGCTGGAATCCATGGCACTAAAAATAATGGAAGAAACTATGAAAACTTATAAATGTCATACATATTTTAAACAGAACAAAACAGTTGAAAACAATCAAAACAAAAGAAAACAGAACAAGGTGCAAAATACCAAACGCGGTGCAAAAAAAAGTGCAAAGCCCGGGCCGGGCCGGCCCGGGCCGGCCCGCAACTTTGACAGCCCTGCATCAGTGGATCCACAGCGTTTTAGGCCTGCATCCCACGGGGGCCAAATCCGGCTTGGGACGGGGGAGGGATCGAAACCACAGCCTCTCATCCTCACGGATTCGTAGACCGACTCACTAACCATTAGGCTATGGAGTACGGGGGCTTTCTATGTATCCTGTATTTTACCATGGCGTCCAACAATAGCCTTAAAGTGTTTTGCCGGAAACAGTCATATCAGAATTGTTCTCAAAGATCTAATTTTGTTCCCATAAGTTACAAACATACCCAATGGTCTCATCGTAAATACCTGAAACTATAGAAAAACACCTGAATTTTGTTTTTATTCATTTATTTGACAAAAACATTCACGTTTTTTTTTGGTTTGAGCTTCAAACCCGTTTGCCATTGTAAATAATGTTCGATCTTGTTCGAAACATTCCGTCTTCTTCAAAATTTAAATTAGGTTCCGCTCAAATGAAGGGCATCTAAAAAATTTGTGTTTATTGACGGAAATGAACTTATTACTTCCAAACGAACGCGTTGCATTAACATTAGCAAAGCTAGGCAGTTTTCATGAAAAATGACTTCATTCAATGCTCAGCGAGTTCAATTTGCTGGCTATTTGTTTTTCTCTAAATTTAGATATAGTCAGCGCCAAGAGTAATGATGGAGTGTAAAGAATTCAACGCTCTCCTGAGCACCTTTTGCGAGCACCGCGCCAGCATCTGACGGCTACTTTCGTTGATATTGTACTTTATAAGTAAGCGCGTGCAATTTTCCTACATGTGCGGTGTTAAAAATCTTAAAAATACATAATTGACACTCCATTATTACTCTCGGCGCTGGCTATAGTTTCCCAAAATGTTTTACTAGATTTATTAAGCAAGTTTTCATTTTCAAATTTTCAGGCTTTCCTGTTCAAATTTAACAACTCTAGTTTTCAGTGACAGTCATTCTAAAATGAGAATTTGTCTCGAATCATTTATCCAACATTTGAGTTTATTGAGCGGCATTGCTCTAAACATATTCCTATTGACTGTTATTTGTCTTGTGCCCAATAGACTCGGTGGATTCAGAAGAGTTCTTCTTATTTTCTGCCTATTTGAACTAACTTATGCCATATTCTCTTTGATTGTGTTTCCGGTTTGTAACTTACCGAAATTCTAAACTTCAATTATATAAATATGCCTGAGTTAACTACTTTCGGAAATGGGTGTTCTGAATTTTGCGCCCCGAATATTTTTTTTGAATGTTTACCAGCTTTCTTATTTTTTCACAGTTTTGCTTGAACATTAGTTGATATTTATTTATGAGATTGTTTCTTTAAACCTCACAGCTAACAATAGGCTGGCATTCTTCTTTCAAAAATAATTTCAACGGCGCTCACCTCTATCATCCTACATTTTGGCAATAAAACAGGAAGAATTAGACGTTCAAGCGCGACTTAGCAGGTAAATCTCCACTCTTATGCTAAGCAATACAACTGATAAACAAATAATCTTTCTAAATAAAAAAATCATCCATTTTCCATAATTTCTGAACCTTCTCCAGAATTGTCTGGCTTCAGATAATTGTTATATTTGTTATTTGTTTCCGGTTATGATATAAATTTGTTATCGGGTTTTTCTTACGGGGCCAAAAGTTCTGGGCCGCAAAGTTCTGGGGCGCAAAGTTCCGGGGCGCAAAGTTCTGGGGCGCAAAGTTCTGGGGCGCAAAGTTCCGGGGCGCAAAGTTCTGGGGCGCAAAGTTCCGGGGCGCAAAGTTCCGGGGCGCAAATGTTGGGGCGCAAAGTTCGCATTACCATAATCTAGGGTTCTAACTGAAATAATGTCATACTATTGCTAGCTAAGTCTTTTCTCACTTCTCCCAAGAATTGCTTGTGTTTCATTCCAAAACTGACAAAGCCGAATTCTCAAATTCTATTTAACTTTTGGCTCCGCCCTCAATTGACATTCATATTTTTGTGAAGAGGCGTCGCTGCTGCTGCTTCGTTGCAAGTTTCTGGCCACTCAGATTTCAAAATAGCACCGCCTCCAGGCTGAGTCAGGCTATGATGCTCATTTTGTCAATTAAGCCTGGGTTATCCGGGGATCGCAACTTTCGGAATACCCGTCTTTTTGGAGTTGCAGATCCTGTGACCGTAGCATGGAAATGCCCGGGTGGGTGCCGTAACGGCCCGAAATTCTGGATTTAAAACCATCCCGAATACCGGATTTCTATTTAACAATCTCGGATTACCTCGTCGGTCGCAACCTTCCAAACCTATGTTTCAAGCGCGATAGTGTCCTTGGACAAAGCATAATAAGATTTCTTAAAAGCCACTTTTGAAGTTTCGTACCCGCCAGCTAGAAATACTAATTTGAAAACATTTGTCGTCGAACTGACTGTCCATTTGATTGTATTAGTAAGAACTAAACATTATCTTCTACTTCTCTCTTTTATAGTCTAATTCAAAAGTAAACATGCCGTGTCAAAAATGTAAAATCTTATGTTGCAACAATTTTTCCTTCAGAGTGCTTAAATACCTAACAAGTAGTCAGCACCATTTTTACTCTTTAAAAACACTAAGCAAAAAGAAGTTTCCTTATCGGCCTCTTAGTGCAATGTTTCTTGATACTTCTACTTTTTCTAACGAGACTTTTGAAAATACTTCGTTTCCTAACTGATTCATGATAATCCTGGGACTACTGGAGCTTACCTACTAATCTTCCATCCAGGAAGATGTCATAGGAATTCCTGCGAATTTACTTTGGACTTATTGTCTGTTTGAATAACAAAACTGACAAGATGTTGGGAGCAGCATTGTTGTACATTATGATTCAAAATACCGAAACATATTTCGCAATGTCTGGCAAACATTGAATGCTTATGTTTCGATATTTTTCCATTTTTGAATAACTGAACTCTATTTGACCATCTTGGACAACCGTAACTTCCCTTTAAGCAGACTGCTCTGGCCGGGCGGGCCCGACGTTACAATTCTCCATAATTTTGGTCTCTGTCTAGGCCGGCCTGTGTCCGGGCTCCATATCAAAAAGAGCCATGTACACTCTAGCAAAGAACTTTCTATTTTAAGAACTCACTTCTCTTTTATAAACTTTGCTTAGAAAACGCTCTTTATCCTATTGTCGCAGATTTATTCTAAAATTCGATTACATTTATTTTCGCTTACTAAATTCAACGGACAAAAGGTCAACTACTCACGTAGAGAGGGACAAGTTCAGATATTAGCTACATTCACAAATGTGATTTTGACTTTAAACTCAGGGGGGTCAGGCCAGTTTCGCAACTCAGACAAAAACGTTGCGTTATATGATCTTATTAATAAAATACCTCCAAATATAAACAATATTCATCAAGCCCTACATTTTACGTCACAGTTACCCGCCCAAAAAATGTGAGTAAGCAGTTACCTATAGATGGGACTACCAGACAGTTCGATCCCGTCCGAGGCATATTTTTTGCAAATTTTATATAACCCTTGTGTACTTGTATAATGATTATATTTTACTTTTATATACCGAATAACATTCAAAAAATTGGAAAAATATCGATTTTTGGGGGCGTGGCTAAGACAAGCTGGCTTTTGTGGCCTTGTCTGGCCTGTGAAACCTGGAAAATACGAGGCCAGGCCAGGCCAGCAAAAGCCAGGCCAGATTAACAGCTCTGGTTAAAACGATATATTTCAAGTTTTCAAGTTCCAGTTTAAGTTAAACTTGAACTTGAAAAGAGTTGTTAAAAACTGTTTAGCAACTGTAAATATTTCGATTGTCGTTTTTCTTAAATTTTTGACAGAAGTTTAATTATATACAGCTAATAATAATAATTTATTTAGCAAAAGAAGGAATAATAAACATATGACAAACAAAAGATCACTACGAACCTTGCTCTAGGGAAAAGATCATCTGAACCTTCTCCAGAGTTGTTCCGGCTTAGTAATATTTCAGATAGTTGTTATATTTGTTATTTGATACTTGTTATGAAATAAGCTTGTAATCGGGTTTTATATGTACTCATTTGACAAAGCTATCCGATAGTTGTTACTTATAGAGTAAGCAAACTGTTAAAAAATTTGATATCTTTACGGGGCGCAAGGATACGGGGCGCAAAGTTCTGGGGCGCAAAGTTCCGGGGCGCAAAGTTCCGGGGCGCAAAGTTCCGGAGCGCAAATGTTGGGGCGCAAAGTTCGCATTACCTACCTATATATGTGCAAAATCATAACGTTTTTGCTAGAAGCATGCAAAAGGTCTCTCTCTTCTCTCGCTCTCTCGCCGACGAGGCTGCTTGGTCCGTTCATATTGCGATCGGAGGGTAGTTTGTATTGCGTTTAAACAAATAGACAAAATTTGTAAACATATGAATATAATTACACTTTTAACTACTTTTTATGCAATTATTTGCACCATTCGGTGAAAACCTTAGCTGGTTTCAGAACAATTCACGAGAGAAGAAACTGACTTGACTACCATCCATACGACGGAACTAAATCATTTGTGTCTCAACAATATATGCAAATTAGTTGCTCGAAATTACGCAAAGCATTGAGAAATGTGGTTAGAAGCTTAGTGGAAATCAGTTCCAATGATGTTTTCCAATTCACTTAGCAGTATACGCTTTTGTAGTATAGTCTGTATCAAGAACTTGGTTCCAAGAGCACACAATCCCGCTTCCAACCAATAAATGAATTAAAATAAAACACTGCTGATCTTCAGTTACCGTATTATAGAAATGCCCGGGTGGGTGCCTGGGCAGTATTTAGCCTGCCCGGGCAACATTTCTCAACCGCTCGGGCACCCCCCGGCCGTTTCTATACTACGGCCACAGGTTATTGCGTTGGACAACTCTTCCTTTTTAGTAAGAATACTTTTAATTACTAATAACAGTAAAAGACTCACGTGGCTAATTTTAATTGCAATGAGAAGATACGCAACACACGACACAATGAGTGTCGGAAGACAGAAATAGTATTCAATGTTTCCGATAAGAGCAGAAAAAGGCTTTTTCATATCGTACATCCAACCAATCTAGAAGGTATAATACTATAAATAGCACTATCAAACATTAAAATAATCTCCAACTCAGATTTAAATATAGTATTTATTACCACTGCGAATGTCAAGTTTCCCAGAATACAACATACAATCCATATAAGAACAACCGGCAGAAGACCCACACCAAGCAGAACCTGAAAATGTAATATTGACCACTACTTTTACTTATTATCTACTTTTTAAGATAGTAAAATGCAAAAGTGAGACTTAATTTCTTGTCTAAACGGGTGGGAGGTGAGTGCTCTGATTTTATGTTAAATAGTTTTCAAAAGCGGTTTTTACGTTATACCGTTCCACTTGTAAGTAATTCTGATTAACAGGTAAACCGTCTTACCAACACTTGGGAATACCCCACACTTTCGGACTAACTAAGCTTTAGACTCGGTCTGTTGACCGACATGCAACTTACCTTAATTTGCAGCGGAATTACTTCACCTCGGCCTTTCCATAAGTGACTAGGGCCCGATAGTAGAAGAATACGATAAGTATGGGAAACATAGAAATTCATACGAGTTGATCGTACCACCGAGGTTCTGGAATTAAGAACATTGTCAAAATGTGCTGAGTGGATGATTTTTTAAATTTCACTTCCAACAATTGGCATGCATTGTTAGAAATATTCTGATCACAAATATAATATTTACTATAGTACCTCTACTAATTTAGGATAAGTAACTACAAGGTTCGGATATAAAACAAAAAGTCCGCTGAAAATATGAATAGTTAATTGACCAAAATTAACAAAATTGGTCAGAATAACGAATAAGTTAACATGACAAGTTCTTATATCCTTGTTGGCTAGAGTCACCTGAAAAAATCAAATAAATAAGCCTTAATGAATTGTTCCATATACTTTTAGATACATCATATTTTAAAATACGTTTCAACCCTGACTTACACAGCTGACTAAAATATATATTGGTATCGCAATCAGAGCCAAGCCAGTATACACATCGCCGAAAAGAACATGCTCCTCAATAGGTGTGAGCTCAAAAACTGGTAGTACTTCTCATGGTAAATCGAACGTAGCGGTTGTTGTGTTATTCATATTAATCACTTATGTTTTTTTCTAAACAGGGAAATAGATTAAATTTTCAAATAAGTTAAAAGGGTGTTTGAGCATTTAGACTGTTTTAAAAACAGTTTTTGAAAGTTCAGTTGTATGTTGTGGCCGTTGTTCTGTGATTTTGGCTACAATTTCTGGAACGAAGTGGAAGTTTTTTTTAAATATTTTCAGTAATGCAGAATTGGAATTTGTGTTTATGCTGCAAAGAAGACCGAATTACATCTGGGGTTAAAGATTGCTAGGTACGAAGCGTGTTCTTCATCAAACACCAGCTTCTGCGAATCTCCAATTTAATACACTGCACATAGTCCAAAATAAAATAAAGACCGCAGAGCGCGGTGGTATACGTTGTCCTCCGCAATTGCGTATTTGATTCTTTCTGTATATGATGCAAAATAACACTAGTAAAGATTGTTTATTGATATTTTACGAGACACGAGATCACACACATTTGGAGGATGAAGTGAGACGAAGGGATTACAGGGAGCCAGGACTCCATTGCTCAGCATCTGTGGAGCGGAGGCGGCAGATCAGAAATTTTCAAGAATTCTTTTTTCGGAGCGGATTCGAACCATCGACCTCGAGATTACGAGGGAAAGCTTCTATCCACTGGGCCAATACGCCCCAATATAGAACAATAATATTTTTCTGACAACAAACAAAAAATTGCGCTTCAAAACATACAATGGTTTACCAATTTTGCCACAGAAAGAGTGATTTTACAAACCTTATACAACCTTGCGCACTGCAGTCTTCTTTTTGTTATGGACTATAACAATCTTTCAAATGTTCAGAAAGTTCATCGGAAAATATGTTATTTTGACCGTCTGTAGCTTTATTAGAACTGATGGCGCAACAATGTTGTGCATTCAATTTATTGAGATTTCGCGTAGAGGTTAAGTGAACAGGAAATTTTTCTCGTTTTTGTAGAATATAATAATAAACCTTTTAAATTTTATTATTGAACAGAACAGTGACCTCAAAACGATAGCACAGGAATATCGACGGATTAACTTCTTACGACGGATCGCGCCTCGTATGAAGCCGGCGCCACGTAGACTAGGTTCGGGAAATGACTATATATATTCTTCAAGACAGTTTCAAAATAGCATAGAATTGAGAGCTTCTTGTTTATATTTGGCTCGAACTAGATTACAGTGTTTGTTCTTCTTCCGATTGTTGATACCACAATAAGACTTACTTCGCCTAGATTCGTACTCTTGATAAAAACTTTCAGACACCTTATACGAATCGACCTGCAAGAATGAGTTTGTAATGGCAGGAAAGTTTAAAAGTTACCTGTTAAATGCAAATAATAATAATAAATTCAAATGGGAAAATAATATCCATCCCAAGTCAATCAGAAAGTCTGTGTATCTACTGACTGGAAACCATTGTGCTGAAATTTGTTTAAAATACCAATGGTAGGATGGAGCAAAGATTTCCAAATATAACCGATAAGTGGCAGTCTGTCCCGTTTAAAAAAGTAGAAGAAACATTTGCTGCAGGTTAGTATTTCCTAGGCAGTTCAATCTCATGACACAATAAGTATTTAACCTCAAGTTTTCCAGAGATAAGTTGCCTTTAGTTAAGGATCATAAATATTTACAAATATAAGAGATACTCTATAAAGAGAATAATTATTTTTGGCTCTTTGTTCTACATTTTCGTCTAAAAGCAACGCACTATTATGCCAAGTTATGATGAGAACAACCATGTACAACGAAGTGAAATTAACTTGTCCCACTATTAACCATTCACGAGAAAAGAAGCTAACTTGCTTTCCGGCCATTCTACGATACTGAAAAAAAAGTAATGTTTTACATATGATAACCAACAATAAGGTCAAGGTGTGTGCGGAACCCTATGTTTTAAAATGTTGTAAACCTACCAAGCTAACTTTAATAGCAATAAGAAGATATAAAACATTGGAAAGAATTAATATCGGTAAACATATATAGTATTCTAGATCAGAAAACATTTGCGATAACGGGCGCGACATATCGTATATCCATGCAATCTAGAACAAAGAAATGTTAACTTTTTGGCAATCGAGTGTCTTTAGTTTCAGGCTAACGCTTTTTTATGGTATAACAATAAACTAAAGCACTTTTGATTTACGGTAAATCATTTACCCCTTCAAAAGTCAAATTTCCTTTCACACCGCAAAAGATCCAGTATAGAGCAATTGGCATGAGTCCCACAACGAGCAAAATCTAAAACATAAGCTTATTGCTGACGTTTTATGAAAATTGGTAAACATTTAAAATCAGATTATTTGTATGTTACTGGTATTGTTTGATATATTTTCTGCAAGTTTAGTTCCACAACAATTTTTTGAATTCAGCGCAGGATCATCTGAGGCAGCGGTGTTAGTGAAATTATAATGCTACGAAAGTCCATCGAGTATGCTCATTTTAATGGCATTTTCGATATTTAGAACACATTCACAATATCTTACTTTAATATGCATTGGAACCCCATTTCCTTTTGCTTTTCCATAAGTGACTAGGGCTCGGTAGTAAGAGAACATACAAAAAATAGGAAACATAGTTAGCCATAGCGAGTTTATTGTAGCACTCAAAATCTGAAATCGGAAAGTTAATACGTTTCTTGCGGATGCCTTAAATCTGGGATGTTCTTGATTTTTTTTTGACAAATGTTTTAGAAGTAACACAATTTGTAAAAAACTATTAATGTTATACATTATTTAAACGTTTAACTTAATGTTTTAACGGTAACAAATAAATTATTCTATTTTATTCTCTACCTGAATGGTTTTTGGGTATTCATTTAGCAAATTTGGAAATAAAACCATGAATCCACTCAGGAAATGAAATATAGATTGACCAAAATGTGCAAAATTGGTGAGAACGATAAATAGGTTAACTGGATAAGACTTCAATTCTGTATTTGTTAGGGTTACCTATAACAATTAAACATTTCGTTACAATCTCCATCTGATGTATTGGTTTCCTAAATTTGTGTTGTTTCTGTTTGGTAAAACAAACTATCCAAAAAAGATAGCATAAATGAGTTTTTGAATTGTTTGAAATAAGATAAATCGTGGCGGATTGAAAACATACATATGTTACAAGAATGTATAGAGGAAGCACAGTGAAGGCAGTGCTGGAATAAATACACCCGAACCATATGTCTTGAGTATTAGAATTGAGTTCGAAGAGTCGCCTCTTCGCAGTCGTGGTCAAATTTACTGCCGCCATTCTTATTGAAACTTCTTTGAAGAAATTCTCTCGGTGAAAATTTTAGGATCAGGTAACTGAGTAAACTGTTGCTTTTTCTGGTCGCCAGTGTCAAAACAAAAGTACCAACATTTCTCGTTAGCTTTCATTCATAATCGAATGTTTTGGTAACATGTTTGAGTACCAACACAATAGTAGATATTAAAGTCATATCTGGTTCGGACAAAAAAATTGACGTTGATTGAAAATTAATACCGCGATTTAGCTATAGTCAGCGCCAAGAGTAAGATGGAGAGTAAAGAGTTCAACGCTCGTCTGAACCTCCTTTGCGGGCACCGCGCGGGCATCTGACGGCTACTCACCGTTCAATATTGCACTTAGCAAGAACGCACGTGCAATTTCCCTGAAGGTGCGGTGTAAAAAATTCTATAAATACTTTATTACTCTCGGCGCTGACTATATTTTAGATCTTGAAAATGAAATGTACAAAACGATCACCACCAATGATGAAAACGAACAAAAAAAACAAATTAAATGAGAAAAGGCCACAATCCTTCCTCCCGAGCAAATGAAACATTTAACTTGCAGATTTTTTCCCTGTGTTTTTAACGGTCTCGGTAACTAATAAATCTATTCTATTATATCAGTTGCAGAGGACGGAATAAATGTATGTCTTCATAAAATCCAACAATCGTTTTAGAGTGGACTGAAAAATCAAAATAACCAAGGCAAGTAAGACAAGTTAAAATGGAAAAAACAATATGCCAAAACAAATTGATGAGGAAATAAAACATTTTACTGGGGAGCACATACAACAGGTTGCTTCAGGATAGACAACATAAACATATACAGTTTTGAGTTTTTATTTGCATGCTATGGAGAAGTATGGAAATTGTACGAAGCAGATGTTGCGGTTAAAACGAATAAGAAACAAATGATACGAATGTATGGAACACGGTGAGACGGACCCGTCAATTGAATGATCACTTGGTGAATTCCGTAATTCTGGTTTTTCGGCATTATAAATTCGGAAAATATAATTTGGAAAAATTAGAATTCTAAAAATCTGGTATCAAAAGTTAAAAGAAACCTGCGTTGAATGCGTATGGTTTAGCAAATCACGAGCTGTAACATTCACTTTTTGCGTTTGCTCCTTAAAGGGACTGATGAGGATCATGAGCGCCAAAGTTGTGGAAAGATGCCTCTGCGCTATCACAATTTCGCTATAGAAGTATAAATATTTATTGATTTCCAGAAAACACAAAACAAATAAAAATGGCTGAGTATCGTTTTAAAACTTGATTTACTTGTATGTTCCGGTAGGAGATTGGGACCATGACAAGAAATTAAATAAAGTACAGTATTCTCATTCCAAATGATTCGATACACTTTCAAAAATAATCTGCTAACTGTGAGACGACGACGTTAATTCTCTTGAACTATGATCAACAAGCTTGATAAAGAAAAAATATTATTTCTTAAATTTTTGAAACGAATTGAATAACAGATCTGTAAAAATATACTGCTTTCGAAAATTGCAGCTGTGTTTTGGGGGAAAAGTGACATTTAAAACTAGACATCAACATTACTTTTACTACAAGCAAAGTTGTCGTCACAAAAGATTCTTCATTTTCTAATGTTTTTAAGTGATTATGATTATGGAATTATTGGGTAAATTCTATTGAGTATTGCTTGCTTCATATCCATATACATAGAAGCATGCACGTTTTAGGTAATATCTAGTCTAGCAAGAAACTCAGAACTACCATTTAAAAGTTTCGTACAACAAACTCTAGTCATGTCAACTTGACGGGCCTATCCGGGCCGGCAAGGACCTGAGGCGAATTATAAAACTACTCTATCTATGCGAAAGCTCACGAAGTTTGCAATAATGAAGTATACTTCATATTTATATTTGTATTCACATAAAATGTAATGAAGACTAAAATGAAGATAAAGTTTGTATAATCTACAATTATGGCGCAAGCTAATGTTAGGAAAGTAAATCCCAAACGTCGTACCTTTACACGAGTATTTAGGTTGGTGTATCCCACTGTATCGAATAATTGTTTGATTCTGTATGGCTCAAATTGTCTGAATAATCGTCATTTAAGAATAGACATGTTTTGTTTTATTATATAAATAATAACTGTTCATAAGAATATAATTTATGATATTTTTTACTAATGTTACTTATTAGTATTACTAATATTTACATTTCGTTTTGTTTTTCAAAATTTTCTACCTAACGCGTTTAGTAGTCTTCTTCTAATTATGTTGGAGTATCTTATTTGAACGCCTTTTCTTCAAAAGTACATTCATTTCAATCTAACACTGCATTTCTTCTGGAAACTACGCTAGAAAATATTTCTTGGCACAGACGACTGAAGCAAATTATATCAGAACTGACTTATTGTCAACTCATAATCTACAATATTATTTTATTCTTAATATCTGTTTGGTATTTGTAAATGTAAATGATCCCGAAACGTTAGACCCGCCGTCTAATCGACTGGAGACCCATGCAATTTACAAGACCAATGGGATCAATTCAAGGAATAGCTAAGAGAAGTTTGGATGCAAACGGGAAGAAGTGAATCAAGAACTTGGAAAGAACCTATCAACAATCAGATAGATATAATCTTAAAAATTGAATGAATGTTATTATTATTATATTATTATATGTTAATATCTGTTTACATGGATATGATTTATGTTATCCATTTACTAACACTATTAGCAATGTTTACAATTCTTTTGATTCCTAAATTGTTTTACAGTCTGTTTTACTGTAGTGAACAAACATCCAACTTTTGAAACACTGCAAAACTGTTTTTTTCTTCCTCAACAATTATACTAGTTAATTGTGAAACGTTTTGGAAAATATACCATTTCCGGTAATCTTATGAAAATTATCCAATTTTACGCAGGTTTGAATTGACAGAAAATTTCAGCATATTCTCATGAGAAGTGAAAGAAAACTTTCCGCCTGATTAGGCTCGATTTCTCTTTTTCAGTAGAAGCCGAGAACTTTTTGAACCTAACCTTTAGTTGCACCAAAGATTAGAAGGCTACGATTTCGTTGTTCATGAATACAATTTTCGTTTTCTCTTACCTGAAGTTCTCATGACAGAGAAAGTGAAGTTTTCTGACGGTTTCCAAACGGTTCGGTTCTTTCATTTCGGAAAATTTTGACAATAACAAGAATTTTCAAGAAATGATGAAATAGCTTCAACTAAATTTGTTACCTATTCTTTTCGGCTCGAAGAAAACGGCCTCTACTTGAAATACAAGCGACAAAAACGAAAGCCAGTTTTCATCAAAGTCCGTTCGAGCCTCAAGCATCATAGCGCAGACCTAGCCCACAGACTCAACACTAGTATTCACCTCATATCAATGTTTTACTATAATCATTTTCTTGACTGTTCAATGTACGATTACTATTCACATTATGTACCACATTAGAATTTTTTTATCACACACATCTGTTTATTCTAATAACTAAGTTTAGTTAACAAATAACTTAGAACATTCCGGCCGAATACCCTCACTTAAACTAACAGAGGAGCGCTCTCATCATATTATATCTGTATTTCGGTGCAACTCCCCTCTGTTCCACAAAAGTATAATATCCATTATTTACACCTGATGTTGTACTTTCTTAAAAAACTTCACAGTTTTGCCGTCATAATGAACTACGTCTTCGTTCAAACACATTGTAAGGCATGCTATCATCATCATATACTGTCACGAAGCCATATTTAAGCGTGCTCGAAAGGCTTGATTTTCCAATTTTCTTCAATTAGGGTTGGTCAACCCAATAGACCCAGAAATTTAAGGATTCCAAAACCACTACTCTAATCACAAGGCTCAAGAACTTGTATCTTATATAAAGAGAGTATGATTTCGATTGTTGCTTGTTTTCAATTTTCCTACCCAAAAGACAAATCTGTCAAGTGTAAAGAAACGGAAATTTTAATACTAATAACGAGTATTAATTTCGTAGTTATTTACGCTATTTTAATATATTTTCATTCGGTATTTCCATTCGTACTCGCCCGTCCATGAGAAGCACAAAACTGGTACTTGAAACTGCTGCTGTATCTGCCATAATCAACACGTTTTGTGAAGTACATTTGTTAAGAGAATTTGAATACTGTATCTTCGGCTACATCGCAAATATACCAGCTAGTTTTCTTAATTTTCAATTAAATGGGTCAAAAACAGTGTCAAATTTCGGATTTCTCGAGTTTTGAGTGATTCTAGAGGCGCTCAGAATTGGTCTAAAAAAGTTCTATGAACTCGCTCTTGTAGAGGGGAACATTCTGACTTAAAACATCGAGCGTATGAAATCCAAAGAATGGGAATCATTGACATGGTTTTTTTCTTCGAAATTCACTAAAATAGGCAATAGTCTTTTTTGTTTGACCGCTAAAAAAGGGTACCTAGAAAGGGAGTCTCGTTTTATTGTATTTGTTGGGATATCGTTTTCTGCTAAAAGTAATATAGTAAGTAATCAGGGAATAAGCCAAATTCGAATAGAACCCGATTCACAGCATTCTGTTTCAATACAACCCAATGAAACGGTTCGCCGCAAACACTGTCTTTTGCGCTTACAATTTGTCCATTTCTGGCCTTCTTGGGATCCTTGCCTTGCACCCGACAGTTGTGGAAGAAGCTTGTTGCGGGGGCCAAACCATGTGCCACCGTCCCACGATTGCAGATTGCCACGACTTCGAGAGGAACGGCGGACAACATAGCAACTACACCGAGTGTGCACCATACAACAATATACGAAAGAATAGAACGAAATAAGATAATAAAACCCGAACTTTTCCCCAACAGGATAGAGTTTTCCAGAATAACACAACTATCCCCAATAACACCAAACCAGTTAAGTCATATAAAGGTTAATATATAACGCTCCCGAAATATACATAATAATAATAACAAAGACAAAGAGAAAATATACCGACGTATCACAAACACAATCGATAAACAACAACAAATGTGTCCTATCATTTTGGGCCAGCGTCTGGGCCGCATACGTTAATTAATGTACTATCGTGACGAGACCCAGCCCGGCACAAACTACGTGCGGAAAAGCTGCTACTTTGCAGCACAGAAACAACAAATTTTAATTATTCACTGATTTTTCTTAATGTTTCAAGTTATCCATATACTATTTAACATTGTGGCAATAATTGCAGACAGATTTGGTTAACGATGGCTAATTCCACTATTCTTCCAATGAACGTCCCCCTGCTGGCGCTGACCACCGATAAAGAAAACTACTTAATTGGATGTATTTATATTTTTGCAGCATTTCCTATTCTACCCATTTATGCTCTTATAAATACGGTAAGTTTCTAGCCCCGGCAGGCACCGCGTGCATTTTTGATAAACAGACTCGTTAAATTTGAACTAGGATCGGTAAATTAAATGAGTTTTGGATTAAATATAAAGTTTATTTACAACACTCCAGATAGTAAATGTTTCCAAGTATGTTTTTTTATGTTCTGTAGAAATAAGTCTAATGGTAGAAAGATGGGTATCTAGAAGTAGGAGGAATCACATTATCAACTGACATTTCATATTTAGGTTATTATCCTTAATAAGGATCTTCATACCGGCATACTTAACCATCTGATGTTGCAAATCAACTTTGCCGACTGTTTCCAAGCCTTTTTACATCTCATTGGTGGAGTCCTAACTTTGCTTCCAAATATATCGAAAGCTTTTCCAACAACTACGGGGGTAAGTTCATCCATTTACAATTGAATAAAAAAACGCGCATTAAGTTTTTCAAGTTAGTTTAAAGTATAGTAAATAACCTTTATCGCTGGAGAACAGGAGCTAGTAAACGGAATGTGATAAAATTAGAGCAACCATCTCCTATAACTAGAAGCACCAGTGCGCTAAATATAATATTTTTTAAATGTTTTACAGATAATTGGCTCCGCTCTAAACAGTTCCTGGTTCTGCATGTTTCCCATTATGTCAACTCTTTCTATCAGTCGCATATTCTACATATACAAAAAGTTGCATCTGCAGTCTGTACGGAATTTCATTAAGGTAATTTGATTGCAAAACTTTTTCAAAGGAACTAGTTAAACTTAATTATGACTATACCGACTCCAACCTAGCTATAACTATTTAGAAATATTATAAATGCTGATATAATATAATGAATCATTTACTTTCAGATATTGATTATATCAGGTTGGAGTTACATTTTGATTGTATTTGTTTGGATGGCAGTTAATTCTAACTTTGTGTTTGTTGATGTGGGAATCTTTAAAAAAGAAATAGGTGTAAATGTATTAACCTAAATTACTCACGGCTGCTCCTAAACCTAATAACATTCTTTCAGAAAGTTTATTGAAATCATTGTTCAAAAGTAGAAATTGTTGAGAATAACATATTCTTTGCTTCAAGAATATTTTCCAAAAAACAATTAACCATAAGAAAAGTTATTCATTCATTTTGTACAAATTGTTTGTTTCAGTACAATTGGACCTACGACACTACTGCTCCCGGGGCATCTTTTATGATGTCTATTGACTTCTGTTTCTCAACACTGTTACTAATAGTCTCTTATGTGGCATATCTTGTTATTGTTGCTCAAATACTTGCGGTTAGTGAAAGTGACTGATTGTTAATGATAAGCCATTATTGTCTAACAGAAAGTAACCGTTTCAATAATTTCAATAAATACAAAATTCACGTTGAATGTCAATAAGTTCTAATCATCATCATGCTTTCACACTTTGTTTTGTAACTTTAGTTGTCTAGATTGTAATTAATAATCACAATACTTCAGACAAGACGCCTTTCCGCCACTGTTCAACTACATCGACGAGAATACAAGATATTTACGCAGTACACTTTGCTCTCCGCGTATATACAAATGTTGATTCTGGTATGGAACAATTCAGGTTGGGTTTTGCTAATTTGTTGTATCAAGTAGTTTTGAATTTTGCTGCGTTTGAAACATTCACTCTGTTCCTCTTCAGAAAAATGGCTTCCCCAGACCAAGTACGTTGGAGCTCTCGTGAATGTGTCTTGGATTCTATTTTCTTATTTGAACCCACTACTCCTGATGTCATTGAATTCGTGAGTGACTAGAGAAAATGTTTTTAAACAACAATTAACACTATGAAACATGAAACAATTTTTTCAAACATGTTTGGGTTTTGCTGGTCTATTTTTAGCTTGTTTTTTACCCTGCTTTTCCGGTTGACAGGAATTACGTCCATATCTAGATTTGAGAAACTTTGAGAATAGATTTCATGTCCTACGGTAGCCGTGTTAGCTTTCCCACGCAATACGCTCAAAAACAAAGAACCGAGCGAAAAGATATTTAAAACAAAACTTTTTCTAGAGAAAATCAATTGAAAAAAGTGAATCCACCTATTCTATTACTGATTTCATATTATTAATATTTTTCAGGGCTCTTCGCAAGAAAGTTATTGCAGTAGTATTTCGCAGAGAAAGTAACTATGTCGCCAGCATCCTAAGCTATCAGTCAAAGTGAATACTTATTTGTTCTTTGTATATTAAGCTTGTACATACATTGTTAATAAATATACTTAATCGGTATTAAGCTATATTCTTGGATAAATTTTTAGATGATCTGCATGCAATGAAGCTTACGATTGAAATTATTTGGTACTAATGGGAGTACTTATAAGACTAACGTGCCCACCACCTCAAGACCAGTTATATTTGGTAGAAGTCTGACGAGATAGAGGTGTGATAAACATAAATAAAAGCATTATGAATGGTTTTTATTGTTATATTATTATTATTATTATTTTAAACATAATTTACTTTAGCATATCAGTGACGCCAAGAACTTGTACCTTGATCTATTGTTATCTCTCTAAAAGCAAACTGAGTGATTTTTTTTTGCCTAATTATACAATACCAATATTAAACGTGTTTGGATGTTGTGTTTGGTTTTTCAAGATGTTTGGTTGTTCCATTGAGACATGTCAAACATTTGTTTGAAAACTTTTGGTTGTTTCTGAAAACAGAATCGATAAACGCATTACAATAATTTATTGAACATAACAAATAATACGCAAAAATACAATAGTTATCATATAAAACTATATACAAAGAGTTATTTACGATCCTAAACCTAATTTATGAGAAATGCGTTGAACAAGGTATAGATAAACATTGTAACCTAAATTGAAGTTGAACCCTGTGGAAGCAAAGAAATGAAAGTTATTTGCCAGACAAATACGCACTAAATATCAAAAATTTGTTCAATTAGAGGAAACTTCCATCTCGGTTTACACAATTTATACAATAGTAGAAAGTCCCGTTGGTCCCGAGTCATCCTTTCCAGAATATCGATTATAGCGACGTTCGCAACGAATCTGGCCGGACCATCGGAACCACTAAACAAAGGAATACTTTTTCTATATATAAATACATAATTGAGGTACAACTATTGCCGATTAATTAAAATAACAGCTGAAGATGAAGTTTTTGTATTTGTCATGCTTAAAAAATATAAGGGAATGAAACTGATAAGTGAAGTGAATTGTTCATGTTTCGAGAACTTCTTCGACCAATGGAAATGGTGATTTGTTTCTGTAAATTTTCCACAAAATGTGAATGCTGCGTTGGTCTTGGGCCATGTGTTCTAGGGTGTCAATCAATGTGATATTGGCAGCGAACCTAGCAGGACCGTACAAACCACTAAATGTGATCAATACATTGTTAAGATCAAAGCGTATTGCGATAGGGCTTGTTAGTAAACTTGCAAAACATAATGGAAACTGATCTAGATAGAAAATTCTAAAAAAAGTAGTGTTCCAAGGCTCATGAAACTGTCATGGTTCCAACCAGCAACCAAGGAATGCGGTACGCAAAAAAGCCGTGAAATAAAAGAAACATCCCTGATTTTAATCCTACTAAATTTTATGTATCAATAGCAATCTATTAAACATTTTGAAAAAAATGAATACAGCGGGTAAAACGAATATATTAATTATCAAGAACTTCTTCTACGAGTGGAAAAGACCACGGTCTTGATCGGTATATTTTGCACAATGTATGAAAATTGCGTTGGTCTTGAGCCATGTGTTCTAGGGTGTCGATGAGAGTAATATTGGCTGCGTATCTTGCGGGGCCATCCAATCCACTGAATTGCCAAATTAGGGTTCAGTTAAAAGTCACGGTTACGTTAAGTGAAAGTGTTATGTTTTTGTTTTTTCTTCCGTTTCAATCATTTCTTAGGTTTTCAGTAGTAGTAGAAAAAACAATCCCAACTTCAAATTTTCCAATAAAAAACTTACAATTCGGTCATACAGTAGTTCATAAGAGCTTCACTGATTCTTCTTTGCTCGTCTAATATAAGCCTCTTGCCAAAATCAGACAGATCCAAGGCCCCTGAAATGTGTGTCAATTTGAATATTTCCTAACAAGAACTAACCTGCATTACAGAGTACCATCGCTTTAACCAAAAGGTATTCCTTTTCAGTTATTTTAATGCGATGCAGCGTGTTCAGACAGCGCCGGAAGATTCCAACCATGACGGAGCGACTAAAATTAGCGATATCTCCCAGAAAATAATCAAACTTAACACAAAATATGTACTTTTTAACGTGCCCCCGAAGATTGAACGTTAGAAAGGAGTCGTCTCTGCTCAGAAGTTTCCGGAAAGAATAGTCCAAACCCTGGGTCGAAGAAATCTCCAGTTAATGTGTGATCTGTACGATTACAGGAAAATATATTACTTTTTTCACTAATTTTAATGCTCTTCAGCAAAAAACATGTCGTGGATGTTTCCAAAATCAAACAGAGAGGTATGGTATAACAAATTTAACACTTACTCAGGTTTGGGTATATTGTGCTTCCTATGTTCATGGTGTTTTAAAAAATCTGCACACCTGAAATAAACAAATAATCTAAAAGGGTTTCTATTGAAAATATAGTTTTACTTATAATTCGGTATTACGGTACAAAATACGTAATATGATACCTTTTTGAACTTACCGATCTCTATTTTCCTTGTTTCTGGTTATAAAAGGAGGTGGTATAGTTCCGTCAGGGTGGACAATTGTAGAAGCATGTTGAGAAAACGAAGTGAACGCTTGAGTGAGGTTACAACATGTCAGACTGACAGTTTGAACTAATTTCTTCTATAAAAATATGGTAACAAGATATTTATATGAAAAGAGTTACTCACCTTATCTTCTGTAGGCAGTCTGTGGAAGAACGGAAAGGTTTTTGCATACTCAATGGAACTCAACAAGTCGAAAAAGAGCCAATTCTTACTGAAAATGTGTATTTTTAGAACATTTTACATATATGAAAAAGGTCATTTAGTGAATCGCGTTAAAAGTTCCATCCGTCGATAAGATACGAAAAAGTGTATCACATAACATACACATTTCCTCCAAATTTGTGATTAGCGTCCCTCTGACGACAAAGTTCCATTTGGTCCAGAGGCCAGTTTGGCATCGGCTGAAAATATATTTCGGTAATTACGGTTCATGGAGCTGATCTAAAAGTTTCATTTTCTAATATATATAATAAATGAAACCTTAGACTAATTAGATGTAGCCATCCAATTATATCATCATACATAATCTTACTTGCAACTTATCCGCCAAAGAAAGTGAGTTAGTGGACTTCAGTAGTTCATCTAGGTTCAGTTGCCTCGGGTCTGGGTTGTATTCGGACGCTCGAAACCGTTCTGTTCTTACTTCCAAATACGACAGTTCTTCGAGAAGTCGATGTACCTTATCGCTCAGCGTCAACATTTTAGTGGGAATCTGAAGAAAGATTAGAATATATTAATCAAAACTACAGTTGATATAGAACACTTCAGAATTTGTGGAAGGCACAAGCCGTTGTGTTTCATTGTTAAACATCGGTTCAACAAAGTGATTCAATTATAGACAAATAGGAAAAGTGCTTTTCTTGATATTTGCCGACTCCTGAACCATTGGATCAATAGAAAACAACCTACTAGTCTGAGTTCTTTCGAAGTGGAAGCCTCGCAATCCTCGATTGGCAGCGGTCGTTTTTGCAAGATCTCCTTCATTGTAGAGTTCTTTCTCTGTTCCGCAGTCATGTGAATAGCTATAAAGAGATTTAATTTCACATTTAAAGAACAAAATAACTTATACAAAGTTATTCGTATGCATGATCAAATGATATTAGGTTGATAGTTTTTCATTGATATTTCACAATGACTGCTTGATACCTAAGGTGGGCATTCTGTGTTTAAAAAACTGTGAAACGACACTCCAGTAAATTGGTAACGAAAAGTTACTGGTAAAAAGGTGCACTAGTATGCCGAAATACCGAACATTTTCTGCTAATAAAACTGTAATTATTTTAATAGACAATATTGCATGGTATCTACATAGATATTTGTCCTTCTTTCTAAAATTTAAAAAACGTTTTTCATTTTTAAGAAAAACACTAATTTCTGTGTACCTTCTACCGTACACCGGTGCTTACCGAAACTACCGTTAAACGAGATCTCAAGATATACAGGTAAAATGGTGTAACGGTAAAGAGGGATTAAAATTTTTTTCGTTGAAACGGTTTACCGGTGTACCGCTTGCCCACCCAACTGATAATGACAACTCACCTAACGGATTCATTCCAACTTCTATGCATTTGTTGAATCGGCATGCCCGACAGGCGCAACGATGTTCTATAACATAGGGAGTTACAATAGATTTTTAGAAAACATCAGCTTCCCAACATTGATTACTGAAAAGACAGTTCTAACCTTTAGGAAGGATTTCGAAACATTTCCCTCCTTTCCTACATTCGTATGTTCTCTCTTGTAGTATTGTACGACGGAAGAATGTTTTGCATCCATTGCACGAGGCAACCTAAAAAAGCAATTTGAAGTAAAATTACACAGTTGGTTTTGATTTTCTTTTCTTATGAAATCTTCATTTAGTAGTAAAAATGAATTAAGATGTTATTTCTTTCAGTTGTTAACTGGCGCGACACTGTGTGGTAAGGACGGGGGTTTTACAAAGTTGCCTTGAATTAATCTATCGTTGGAAAAAAATGAGAAGAAAGATAAATTGAGGTAACAATTATTGCACCCGTGCTTTTGCGAAATGGCGCGCAGACTGTAAGTAAACAGGGCCCATATGCATAGACGTTTATCACAACGAGAAATTGATGACCTGTGATTTACGTTTATGAATACGGGCCTAGACAGACTTTTATAAATGTTATAAATATAATATCAACAAAAAAAAATGTTGTAAGATTCAGATTCAGGTACAATAATATTAAATGTGCCAGCAAACTCAAAAAACGAAACCTCATAATGGTATCCGGCTGCATTGTCTCCGCATACAACACACATAGTTGGCACAATGTTCTGCGGTAAGTTGGCATATTCTTTCTTCTTCTGGAAAACGTCATTTTATTGTAGAAGACTGTTTAGTTTACCTTTGAATACTTTTTCTTGTCTTCCTTTTCCTCTGATTTTGTTGGAGAATCATTTGATTGCCATACAATTTCGCTAAATGAAAAACTGTTTGCAGCAATAAAGAAAGTTTTAGTTATTCTTAGAGTTATTTTATAAATATATGTGGGTGAAATAATAATTAATGATTGAACCAAAGGTCTATGTAAATGTATGCTCAAAACATTTCCTTTTGACCGTGTGGCGAAAAAATCTTTTGTTAATTATGACATATTATCAGTAAGCTATTGTGGTCATTGGTCAAATTTGAGAAAAGCTAACTTGTTAACTCACAATAATAAACATTCATCAATTCAAACCACCAATCAATAAATGAAACCACGCAAACTTACATTTCATCTTCACTCTGTGTTTCTACTTCTTTGTTGTTGCCATTTTGAGACTGGTAATCTGGACTACTTTCAGACGAGCTGCACTCCTCGTATATCAATGGAGCTTCGAAATAGTCCAAATTGGTCATAAGTCTCAATAAAGTAGTATTTAAATGACGCTACATACGGTTGGTTAAGTATTAGTTGGTTCAGACCAACATTCCATACTTCGAATAAAGGAAAACTATCTTTATATACCGGTGGATTCAATAAATTAAGTATATAATACATAAATATGATAAATTATATAATCGATGCATAAAAGGGAGAGTATCTGCGAAATCGCTGAAACACGAGACGCTAATGATGGAATCTTTCAATCATGTTAATAAGATCAGATTAATTTGATACATAATCAATAATTTTTAAAGAAAACAGTCATTGTACAAGACTTCTAAGAAAACGTAGGTAGTACAATTCAATTATCGGTAATTATCTGACAATTGAACAATAAGAGAGTTATATTATTATCTTACTTGGGTTGTACTCAGAATTTGTGAACTTTCATATATTAGGCCAGGAACCCGAACTGTTCAGAGAATGACATTGTTGAAATTGAAATTGAGAATGAAAAGAAATTTCTTATGATTCTCGAAAAAAGTAAAATTGGAATCTAGATCTATTGGTAGAATTCGTATTTTGTAACAATGAAATGAGATGCTGACTACCCTGAGATTCACGGAATGCATGTTTACTAGAAAATAACAGTCAATAGATAGAAAACAAAAAACATGTGACCCACAAGGTTGCAAGAAAAAAGGAATATTCAACACAATATCAAACATCAATAAACAAGTATCAACTTATTCTAAGTCAATAAGCTCTACAACTAATGGTGAAGTGGACGTCATCGACTGGTTAACGTTGATTAGGAGTCGGAATTCTCGCAGGTCGTGTGCTACGTGTTCTAGTGTATTCACCAGACTGATTATTGTCGCGAAACGAGCCGGACCCTCCGAACTACTGAAATTTTCAATATGTCAATTTCAATATTTACTTTACGTTGTGTTTTTGTTTTTAATAACAAAATAGCAAAAGATAGAATTCTAATAATAAAGAATATCAGAAATGGCAGAATATATTTCTTATCATCAATCAAAACATTATAAAAACCTCCGGTCACAAATCGATCGGCATCGTGAAAAGTGAATCATGAGCAGATATATTGCGGGAAGGTGCTCGCACTTTCTATTTGTTCAGTAGTTTTTAACAGTAAACAATGGGGTCGATGCAGCCGTACAGAGATTCTATCTTTAGCAGAAACTTACTATTCGGCGAAGCAGTGGTCTAGTAACGCATGTGCGTATTTTCCTTGCTCCAAAAGAACCATTGTTTTGATATTCGGTGGGAGTTCGGAACATGCTGAAAAGAAGCTTTTTTCCTGAGCAGTTATACTAGATTCAACTACAAATTTAACTATTCAGGGTTTTGGTTTATAAACATTGTTCTAACGTTTTTTCTTAGTTCACTGAATGTCCTTCAATGATTGCACTTACCTGCATTGCATAAAACAATGGCTTTTAGAAGCACATATTCAGTTTTGCTCATCTTATATCGGAACAGTG